>JZKD02S1719349.1:183744-204660 GCA_000966675.3 Picea glauca
TGACAAAAAGCCTCGTGTCTCGGCGGAAACTTTCCTGATTTTTTGCTTTGTTAGGTACCTGCGGGCTGTATTGGGCTAGCCCGCGGATGCCCGCGTGCAGTATAAGGACAGTAAGCGGATGCCCACGCCCAATGAGAAGTTAGGGCGCGGGTTGCTTGTTTTAAGTGGTTTTTTGAGGAATTGCTCAGCATGGCTTTGGCTAGGAAGAGGCATGAGTAGGCTTGATGCCAGGTAAGCAGGGATAGTGCAATTTAGGGTTATAACACACTCCACTCACCTTCGATTAGTATTTGAGAGATGTTGTTACTATCACATTCAGTTGAACCCCCACAAGTGCATATTTTGTGTTAGGCCTGGCTATATTTTAGGATTCTTAGTATCTGATCATGGGATCATGGTAGATCATATGAAGGTTGAGGCAATACTTTGATTTCCTCCCCTATGCAACATTCGACAAATTCAAGCTTTACAGGGGAAGGCTGACTTCTTGCATCGATTCATAGTGAACTATGCCAATTTAACTAAGGGTTTCATGTGTCTTTTGAAGAAATATACTCCATTTATATGGGATGAGTGAGCCTAGGAATATTTATATGATCTTAAGAAATCCCTGGTATCGACGCCTCTGCTAAAGCCTCCAGACTACGGTAGAGACTATTTTCTTTATATCTCCGCATCCAAAGGGACGGTTGGTATGGTTCTAGTTTAGGAGGATGATGAGCTCCATGAGAACATTGTCTACTATCTCAATCAAAACGTAGTCAATAGTGAACTTAAATACTCTCACATAGAGAAATTATCCTTGGTCGTCGCACACGCAGTTCAAATATTATGGCATTATATATTACTTTGAAAAACTACCATAGTTCCAGATATCAATCCATTTCAATGCATCCTCACTGGGCGTATCATAGGGGGGGAATACAGTAAGTGAATTTTTATTTTGCAAGAATTCGATCTTGATTTTGCTTCGGCGAAGTCTAAGAAATCACTAGTTTTTGTCGAGTTGATATCAGACTTCCCTCGACTAGATGAGGATATTTTTCATGGAGATTCATTCATGGATGGGTATATCTTACTTATCTCTTCTTCGAACCCCTGGTATGGATACATTCTAATTTATCTTCAAACTTTTAAGCTATCCCAAAAAATTTTAAGATATGATCGATGGCGTATACGTCATCAGGCTAAAAAATACCTTATCATTGGAGACACTTTGCATCGTCGAGGAGTAGATAATATTTTTCACCGTTACTTGAATCACGAGGAAGTTGAGTTAGTTCTCAATGACTATCATAGTGGGGCTTGTGGTGGTCATTTATATAGTCTTGCGATAGCCCAAAACATATTGCGAGCCGATTATTTTTTTTCCATCAATTTTTAAGGATTGTGCTGAAGCAGTGAAGAAGTGTCACCTTTGCTAGGTATTTTCTCGGAAAATGCACTCGCACCTAGCCCCTATACACCCAATCATCATCATCGGTCCCTTCACCAAGTGAGGGGTATATTTTATGGATTGTAACCCAACCTTGTCTTGGGGGAATCATCATATCATTATGGTCTTTGATTACTTTACTAAATGGGAAGAGGCCTTGTGTATCGTTAAATATGATGGTAAGACTACAACATTCTTCATTTTCAACCAAATTATAGTCCGGTTTGGGAAACCAAGAGAGATTGTCACTGATAATGGAAATCACTTTCAAAATGAAATGATGAAAGAGTTGGCATAAAAAATGGGGTTTAATCACGATCATTATTCCCCTTAATTGTTGGCATGTTTTCGGACAGAGGTAGAGTATGCGTGTTTGTCATTGATGGCAAAGATCAACATGATCAATAGAGCGATGATCGAATGGGCATGTTTTCGGATGTGTTTTTCATTGATGACAAAGATCAACATGATCAATAGAGCGATGATGGCATGGAAATGGAAAGATCAACTGAGAAGAGAAACAATGATCATTGGATCTCATTCAGAATCCCCGATGATCGTCAGATATGAACTCAGATAGGAGGAGCACACAACGGATCTCAGGCATCAGATCTGGGCCTGAATATTGACCTTCATTGGATCCATAAGAAGGAACACAACCTTTACGTGCAAGATGAAGAAGACCTACAAAATCCCAAAAGAAGGAGGATCATCCATCTTCAAGGACACATGGCGAGCGATTGGCATTTCGCTGACTGGAAGTCAAAGGAAGGAAGTGCTCTAACCTTCCAACTCGCGATATGCAATATATTGAAATGATCCAGGCCATCGGATTGAGGATTTATCTGGACCATTGGATCGAGGTATGATGTGGACTATTGGATGCAGAGGACACATGGTGAATGATTGGAATTTCACTGACTGAAATTCAAAGGAAGGAAGTGCTCTGACCTTCCAACTCATGATATGAGAAATTGTGATAAGGTCTGGCCCATGGTCATAGACAAGGTCACATTGTCAAATGTTGGAGGAAGGAGCTAGCATTCACTAAGCTCCTTTTCAGCGATCGCAACATGAAGAGTCAAGACTCTTCACCACAGGATTGGTGAAATGTGAAATGCGAAAGGCATTTTGATTAGGCCTGTGGTCACAGCCAGTGGGCATATGGAGTAAGCGCGAGACCCATTAGTTGTAATCCAATGGTACAGGTTAATCAGGAATATGATCAAAGCATTATTGTTTCTCTTCAATATTAACTGATCAGTTACGATCCAGTAAGATGAACTGAATCATGGTTCTCGGATGGTTTGCGATTCAATTGCCACAACATTGTTGTCCTAGGTATTTGAGGTGTAACTCAAGTCGGTGGTGTGTATAAAATAAACATGCAGTGACTGTGCATAGTGGGTTTTTTTTGAGTGAAAAATGTTGAATTTGGAAAAAGGAAAAACCATAGTATACATAGCATGAGATCAAACTCAGAAATGTGAAACAGAAGCTGAACAAAACAGAAAAAGGTGAAGAGAAAAGAAGGTGCATATATCAAAGAGCATGAGAAGAACAAAGAAAGACCAGATAGAGAGAGACAACAAGTCAAGTCAAGTATGAACAGAGCAGAAGAATAGTGAAGCATAGAAGATTTGTGGAACAAAGAAGAAGTGGTAAGAATTGATATATCTGTGTTGTTGCTTATTGAATCATGTATTCATAATCAATGAGGTAGGGTGGTGCTAGGGAGGAATGTGGTCCTATGATATTCAAGTTGGTGCTTGAATATTGGAAGTTGTATCTTCCATCTAGTTGTGGCTAGAAAAATAGGGTGGTTGGGTGGTGCTTGGGAAAACAAAGAGTTTTCTGTATACAAGTTGGTGCTTGTATAAATCCAGTTGGTGCTGGAACATTTAGGGAGTTGGTGCTTACTTCTAGTGGGTGCTAGAGAAACCAGATATTTGGTTCTCTCAAACAAGTCAGTGCTTGTAAAATAGAGGTAGTAGCCTCACATTGAGTTGGTTCTCGATTATAGATGATGTACAGAAATTAAAAGATTTCCTATCATTTCGAAGAAGAAGAGATTTTCTCCCATTATGGGTTTCCTCGTGAAAATATGTCTCTGTGTATATCTTATGTGTGACTGATGTTCATTATTTATGTTGTCCATATGTTGTATAATATTGATGATCACCTGGAAAAATATTAAAAATGGTTTAATGGACTTAATATTGTTTAAGCACAGTAACAACTGATTCACCCCCCTTTCAGTTGTCTTAGTAATTTCAACAATTGGTATCAAAGCATATTCCTTTTATTTAAAGGTAGATCTATAAGCTTAAACATGACAAGTCATGAAGGGAATTCAACCACTAAGCCCCCTCTGTTTGATGGAACAATTTTTTCCTTCTGGAAGATTAGAATAAGAACATACTTAATGGCCTTAGGTGCTAATATTTGGGATGTAGTAGAGACTAGATATATAAAGCCTGTTGTGCTAGCTTCCAAGGATGATAATTTAGAGTTTATTTTTAATGCTAAGGGAATGAATTCTATCTTGAATGGACTTGTTGAAGTTGAGTTTGTAAAGGTGATGCATCTTGAAACTGCCAAAGTAATGTGGGATAAACTTATTAGCAGTTATGAAGGAAATGAGAAAGTAAAAGATGCCAAAATTCAAACATACAGATTGAAATTTGAACAACTAAATATGAATGAAGATGAAACAATTAACAAGTATTTTTTAAGAATTGAAGAACTTGCAAATGCCATGAAGGGTCTTGGTGAGAAGACTGAAGAATCATTTATAGTTCAGAAGATTTTAAGATCTCTGCTTGATAAATTTAATCCAAAAGTCTCTGCAATAGAAGCACTAAGTGATCTTAAAGCTTTGTCCATTGATCAACTCCTAGGAACTCTAAATAGATATGAAATGGGAATTAGAAAAGATAAATACATTACTAGAGAAGCATCTTTTAAAGCATACAAGAATACTGATTCAAAATTAGATGATATTGAGGAAAAATTTGTGAGAAGGTTAAAGAAAGGATCAAGAAAATATCAAGGCAAGCTCCCATTCAAATGTTTTAACTGTGGAAAGATAGGTCATTTTTCATCTAAGTGTCCTCACCAAAAAAAGGACCAAAACTCTGATGATGAAAAGAAATACAAATTTAAGAAATATAGTAAAAAGAAAGTTTGTGTGCAAACAATGATGACTCCTCAGAAGACATAGATAGTGATTCTTCCTATGAAGACAAAGTGAATGATTTTATGCTTATGGCTATAGGAGATATTGATGATAAGCATTCAGTAGGTGAAATGGATGACGAAGAAGTTGTGGTGGATATGGAAGGTGAATTGATAAGTGCTTTGGAACAAATTGATAGACTCGGACATAAGAAGAGAAAACAAAAACAATTATTGATGCAGTTTAAAATGAATGGTAAAAAACCTGATGAAGACTTTGCTCTAATAAGAGTGGATCTATAAGAGGAAAAGAAAATAGAAGACATTATGAAACAACAATTATCAGAAGAAAAAGCAAGATGTGAAGCCTTAGAATAAGAGATAGTAAAAACCAGAAAATAAATGGAGAAGGTTAAGGCATTATATCACCAAAATCTGTCAAGTATTAAAGCCTCAGAAGAATTAAATTCCATTCTAAATCAACAAAGGAGTCCAAAGTTGAAAGTTGTCTTGGGCTATGAAGAAGGATCAAGTAGTGATCATCCAAGTAATACAGAACCCATCAAGTTTGTCAAATCTACAATCATTGACAACAACCACTCTGTAGAAACAAAGAAAGAAAATCAGCCACCAAGAAGGAATGAAAGAAAAAGTACCATAACTAAATCTATATATCAAAGAAATAACACAAACACATCTTCTGATCAAAGAAATCATCATCGTGGAAGAAGTCGACTACAACCTTTTTTTAGGTACAAAGGTTTTTTCTATGGTTATTTTTTTTTATGTCTAACTTTGGTCATAAAGATGTAAATTGTTCTTTAAGATATAGATATGTGAAATCAAGATACTCAAGGAATAATTATCTGCCACAACCAAGATTGAGACAGCCAAGAAACAAAGGACCACATACTATAAATCATGTGATGGATAGGGGAAGGATGCAGGTGAAACATAACAACAGTTATGAGCATAGCAACCATTATGATCTGTTATTCAGTGAACCCGAATGTTACATCTATCATAACTATGGACATAAAGCTGCAGATTGTCGCTTAAGGAATTTTAAGCCAGATTTGAATCCCATTGCTGAAAATTTCAAGATTTGGAAGAAGAAAGAAGATGACAAGTGTAGACTAGTGTTATTAGCCCAAAGACAAAAGAATCCCTATTATATTGACAGTGGATGTTCCAAACATATGACTGGAGACAAAAGTAAGTTTCTAACTCTGAGTGAAAGCAAATCAGGGAATGTAACTTTTGGAAATGATTCACTAGGAAAAATAAAAGGTAAAGGAATGGTAAATTTGAGTAATGGAAAAGTGAAAGCTCAAGATGTGTTGTTTGTAGAAGGTCTGAAACATAACCTTCTTAGTGTCAGTCAAGTCTGTGACCAAGGATGTGAAGTCGTCTTTAATTCTAAAGATTCTAAAATAAAGTCTGTGAAATCAGGATAGTTGGTTGCAAAAGGGATAAGAACAGAAAACAATGTCTATGTGTTAAAAGAAGAAAAAAAAGAATGACACTTAAGAAAATATGATGAAAATTGGTTATGTCATAGGAGACTTGGACACTTAAATTTTGATCATATAATCAAGCTCATAAATAGTGTGGCAGTAAAGGATCTTCCAAAGATATCAAAGCCATATGATTTTGTTTGTAAACCATGCCAGATAGGAAAGCTCACTCGGACACAGTTCAAATCTAAAATATTTCCTTCAATAGAAAAACCTCTCCAATTAGTACATATGGATTTATGTGGACCATCAAGAAAATAAGGTACAGGAAAATAAAACTATTTTATGTTGATTATTGATGATTATTCTAGAATAACAAGGGTTTCCTTTTTGAAAGAAAAATCTTAAGCATTTGGAAAATTCAAAGTGTTTAAGGCTCTGACTGAGAATCAAACATGAAAAAGATTGAAGGCAGTAAGGTTTGATAGAGGAGAAGAATTTAAATCATGGAACTTCAAAGAGTTCTGTGATAAACATGGATTCAAAAGAGAGTACACCATCCCAAGGACTCCACAACAAAATGGAGTCGTTGAGAGGTAGAATAGATCAGTACAACAAATGGAAAGATCAATGATGAATGAAAGGAATATATCTTAGACATATTGGGTGGAAGCAATCCATAAAGATGTTCACATTGTTAACAAAGCTCATCTTATACCACATAGTGACAAGACTCCTTATGAACTATGGTTTGTAAGACCTTCTTCAATCAATCATTTTAAAGTCTTTGGGAGTAAATGCTATATCAAGAATAATGATGAAAATATTGGAAAATATGATGACAGTGATGATGAAGGTATATTCTTAGGTTATGCTACAAACAGTAAAGGTTACATATGCTACAATAAGAGGCTACATAAATTGGTTTATTGTATCGACATAAAAGTTGATGAAGACATCCCGGTACGAAATGTAAGCAGTGTTGAACCAAGCACATAAGATATAATTGAAAACGAAGATGAACAGGTCCAAGGATTATAAAGAGAAGAATTTGAATCATATGAAGATACTAATACTCCGACTGACACAAATCAGCAGAAAGAAGAAAAATCATCTCTCAGAATTGGTAGAAAGAATCATCCTGAAAATCAGATAATTGGAGATATAAATAAAGGAGTTCAGACAAGAAGGAAATTGATTAAAGACTTAGAACAATCTCATGTTGCCTTTTTATCTATGACTAAACCTAAAAATTTTGATGAAGCCAGCCAACATGATGATTGGATTAAAGCTATGAATGAAGAGATTGATCAGATTGAGAAGAACAATACTTGGGATCTTGTTCCTAGACCTAAAGACAAGAATGTAATAGGTTCGAAATGGGTGTTCAAAAATAAAATGAATGAAAAAGGAAAATTTGTTAGAAATAAAGCCAGATTGGTCTGTAAAGGGTATGCACAAGTTGAAGGTCAGGATTTTGATGAAACTTTTGCACCTTTGGAAAGATTGGAATCCATGAGAATGTTTCTTGCATATTCATGTCATAAGAAATTTAAAGTGTATTAGATGGATGTCAAGTCAACATTTCTTAATGGAGATCCAGAGGAAGAAGTATACATGGAGAAACCTGAAGGATTCTCATTGACAGATAATCATGATTATGTCTGCAAGCTGAAGAAGGCTTTATATGGACTGAAACAAGCACCACGAGCTTGGTATTATAGACTGGACAATTTTTTACAAGACAAAGGGTTCAAGAAAGGTACTGTTGATAGCAATCTATATATTAAATCTGAAGGTGATGATTTACTAGTTGTTTTGATTTATGTAGATGACATTATTTTTGGATGTCCTAATGAATCTTCTATCCATTGGTTTGCTAAATCTATGAAAATAGATTTTGAGATGTCCATGATAGGAGAATTGTCATATTTTCTTGGCTTACAAGTAAAACAGAGTTCTATAGGAATATTTATCTCTCAAGAAAAATATTTGAAAGAGATGTTGAAGAAATTTCAGATGGAAGATTCTTCTCCTGTTAGTACACCTATGGTGGTTGGTTGCAAGCTCAGTAAAGATGATATTTCACCTAATGTTGATCAAAGAACATATCGATCAATGATAGGCAGTCTTTTGTACATCACAACATCTCGTCCTGATATAATGCAGGATGTTGGAATGGTAGGTCGTTATCAATCATCTCCTAAACAAAGTCATTTAGTAGCTATTAAAATGATATTCAAATACTTGAAAGGAACAATGAATTACGGTCTGTGGTATCCCATAAATCAGAAATTTCAGTTAACTACCTATTCATATGTTGATTGGGCAAACTGTGTTGATGAGAGAAAGAGAACCAGTGGAGGAACATTCTTCCTGGGTGACTCATTAGTAGCATGGCTCAGTAAGAAGAAGGGATTTATTTCCTTATAAACTACAGAGGCAAAGTACATTGTTGTTGCTACTTGTTGCACATAGATTTTATGGATGATACAAACTCTTGCAGATTTGAAGGTCACTTATACTGATCCTATTCCACTTCATTGTGATAAAACCAGTTCCACAAGTCTATCCAAGAATCCTGTACTTCATTCAAAGTCTAAGCACGTACCAATAAAATACTATTTTCTTAGAGAACAGGTTACAAACAGGATTGTTCAAGTGAATTATATTCCTTCCACAGAACATATAGCTGATATCTATACTAAACCATTAACAATGACACCTTTTGGATATCTTCGCCAAAAGTTGGGCATGACCTCACTGTCAAATTAAGAGGGTCCATCCTGTCAGGGGGAGTTTGTGTTGGTTGAATCTCTAATACCTTCGAAGAATACTACAATAGCTCAGGGGGAGTATATGCTTGTCACATATTTGATACCTTTGAGATGTACTGCAACAACTCAGGGAGAGCTTGTTTCTTCTTTGACATGGATGTCAAAGGGGGAGAAAATGTGGTAATTTCAATACAGTGTGTTATCACTGAAATTTCATCCGCAAATGGTTACAAGAATTCAACATCATCAAACAGTTATGAGGTCATCCATGGACTTAAATTAACACAAAATCATTCACAAATGGTCAAAACTATACAACTAGTGCAAAAATTAAAGGGCACTATGAAGACACTGGGTGTGCGCGTACATGCGCAAAACATAAACGCAGAAATTGAGCACAACCACATGATACGCGACTGTTGTTGAAAAAATCCGTGCACCTGAGAAACAACACATTTATGAGAGTGGTCGGCCTCCCATCCACTTCTAGTTCAACTTCCAAGTTGATTTGACACTCAAATCTGGACTGGATTCGACTAGGTGGCTGGTCAAAGACCTAGAAATGCCCTTATTAGCCTCTTTACACACTACAAACTAGTTGGACAATAACTCAAAGGAATGTTATAAAAAGGCCATGGATACACTTCATTTTTCAAGGAATTCAAAGAAAAGTTATGCTGCCATTATTCTCTTGAGGACTCTTCTATCCTTGCCAAGAGTATACTTGCATCATTGCATTGGGCAATCCATCTCACCCCTTGAGTGGATTAGCAAAGAATTCTTTCACCATTTTCATTTTTATTTTCAAGAGTTGTAAGAAGAGCTTATCTGTGGGGGTCCAAGAGCCCTCCCTTGGAGGAAGAAGGGACTTATAGTCCCCTTGCTTCTCAGTGTTTTCTTTCAATAATATCAGCCTTATCATTGGTGACATGGGTCTCATTGTTTCTTTTGTCCTTATGTCCCTATGTTTATCAATTTAGTTGTTGTTTTATTTCTCAGTTTAATTCTTAGTTATTGTTTTATGTTTCTTTTTCTAACCCTTTTCCTTGCAGCTGTCCTTCTTAGAAAACCCAACTAAGATTGCAAGCACCTCTATTTTTCTCACTAAGGTGACGAAAGAGGTGCAACACAGTGGTAAAGCTAGATGTTCTTCAAGGGGTTTCCATCAATGCCAAAGGGGGAGATTGTTGGCATGTTTTCCATCAATGCCAAAGGGGGAGATTTTTGGCATGTTTTCAGATAGAGGTAGAGTATGCATGTTTGTCATTGATGGAAAATATCAGCATGATCAGCAGAGTGATGATGACATAGGCATGTTTTTGGACGTGTTTGTCATTGATGGCAAAGATCAGCACGATCAACTGAGCGATGATGACATGGAAATGGAAAGATCAACTGAGAAGAGAAACAATGATCGTTGGATCTCATTCAGAATCCCCGATGACCGTCAGATCTGAACTCAGATAGGAGGAGAGAGAAACATATCTCAGGCATCATATCTAGGCCCAAAGATCAAACTTCATTGGATCTATAAGAAGGAGCATGACCTTTACGTGTAAGATGAAGCAGGCCTACAAAATCCCAAAAGCAGGAGGAAAGTCCATCTTCAAGGAAACATTGCGAGCGATTGGAATTTTTTTGACTGGAAGTCAAAGGAAGGAAGTGCTCTAACCTTCCAACTCACGATATGCGATATCTCGAAATGATCTAGGCCGTCAGATTGAGGATTGATCTGGACCATTAGATTGAGGTATGATGTGGACCGTTGGATGCAAAGGATACATGGTGAGCAATTGGCATTTCACTGACTGAAAGTCAAAGAAAGGAAGTTCTCTAACCTTCCAACTCATGATATGCAAAATCGTGATAAGGTCTGGCCCATGGTCATAGACAAGGTGACATCGTCGAAGTTTGGAAGAAGGAGATAGCATTCGGTAAACTCCTTTTCGACGATCGCAACATGAAGAGTCAAGACTCTTCACCTTAGGATTGTTGAAATGCAAAATGAAAAATGCCTTTTTGGTATAATCATTGGTCACCACCAGTGGTCATGTGAGAGGGAGGAGCTAGCACCAAGCTAATCTCCTTTTCAGCGATCGCAACATGAAGAGTCGAGACTCTTCACCACAGGATTGTCGAAATGCGAAATGAAAAAGGCATTTTGATTAGGCCCGTGGTCATAGTCAGTGCACATATGGAGTAAGCGTGAGACCCATTAGTTGTAATCCAATGATATAGGTTAATCAGGAATATGATCGAAGGGTTATTGTTTATCTTCAAGATTAACTGATTAGTTACGATTCAATACACTGAACTAAATCATGGTTCTTGGATGGTTGGCGATTCAGTTGCCGCAACATTATTGTCCTAGGTATGCGAGGTGGAACTAAAGTCGGTGGTGTGTATAAAATAAACATGCAGTGACTGTCCGTAGTGGGTTTTTTTTGAGTGAAAAATGTTGAATTAGGAAAAAGGAAAAACCACAGTATACATAGTGTGAGATCAAACTCAGAAATGTGAAACAAAAGCTGAACATAAGAAAAAAAGGTGAAGAGAAAAGAAGGTGTAGATATGAAAGAGCATGAGAAGAACAGAGAAGAAGAATAGTGAAGCAGAGAAGATTTGCGAAAAAGAGAAGAAGTGGTAAGAATTGATATATCTGTGTTGTTGCTTATTCAATCATGTATTCATAATCAATGAGGTAGAGTGGTGCTAGGGAGGACTGTGGTCCTCTGATATTCAATTTTTTTTCTTGAATATTGGAAGTTGTATCTTCCATCTAGTTGTGGCTAGAAAAATAGGGTGGCAGGGTGGTGCTTGGGAAAACAAAGAGTTTTTTGTATACAAGTTGGTGCTTGTATAAATCTAGTTGGTGCTAGAACGTTTAGGGATTTAGTGCTTCCTTCTAGTGGGTGTTAGAGAAACTAGAGAGTTGGTGCTCTCAAACAAGTCGGTACTTATAAAACAGAGGTAGTAGCATCACATTTAGTTGGTGCTCAATTATGGATGATCTACAGAACTTAAAAGACTGCCTATCATTTCAAAGAAGAAGAGGTTTTCTCCCTTTATGGGTTTCCTCGCGAAAATTTGTGTCTGTGTATATCTTATGTGTGACTGATGCTCATTATTTATGTTTTCCATATGTTGTATAGTATTGATTATCACCTGGAGAAAGATTAAAAATGGTTTAATGGACTTAATATTGTTTAATCACAATAACAACTGATTCACCCCCCTCTCAGTTGTCTTAGTAATTTCAACATTACTATCCCAAGGAAAATGGACAAGTAGAGGCGATAAACAAATCTCTCAAGACCATATTACAAAAACTTTCATCCATAGTAAATTTGACTGGCATTTGATGCTTTACCCTACACTTTGGGTATATCGAACCTCGGTAAATACTTCCATCGTTTTTTCTCCTTTTCAGTTAGTACATAGAGTAGAGTCGATTCTTTTGATTTAATGTGAAATCCCTTCCCTTAAAATGGAAATTGAGCTCATAGTTGACACATCTGATCTTGAAGAATGCTTTGTACACCTAGAATGTCTCGATGAGCAGCATCAAGATGCAACTACTGCTATCAAAGAAAATAAATGACGTGTTAAGTTTTAGTATGATAGGTATGTCTGTCCTCAATAGCATGTTCAGGGTGACTTGGTTATCCTATATGACCAAGCCAAAGAACCACTGGGGGTAGGAAAGTTCAACCCCATGTGTGACAGTTATTATATCGTGCGAGATTTCTTATAGAAAAGATAATATGAGATGGGAGAATATGTGAGAAATATGTTTGATGATACTAAGGATAGGTTCTATCATAAAAAATATTATGTGTTCGCCCTCAAGATTGTGTGTGATCTTTTGTATATATATATATATATATATATATATATATATATATATATATATATATATATTCCTTTGCGTCATCGGCTTGATTATCAAGTTTTCCCTTGGTTGGAAGATGTCAATAAAGTCTTTAGTTTGCATAGGATTCACATATGGTGCCAGTCATAATACATTGATCAACAACACAGGTATTCCAACAGAGGATGAACACCTTCAGTAACCACTCACATAACCAGATCAAATATCAACACATCGATGTTTTCACGTGGTAAAACCCCTATGAAGAAACATCCATGGCCCCAGCCAATGCGGCCACTTGGAGTAGTTTATTAATGCAAATAAAAAGATTACAAAGAGATTTTACAAGAGAGTTTCTCACAATCGATCATCGGCAAATGAACCTCAATTCTCTTTAAATAGAGATCATGGACCAATCGGGTGTTAAGTGATGGATCAATGACCGTTAAGATCGAGGAGAGTATGAACCATTGGATCACTCTATGTCGGGAACATATCGTGATCGTCCTATTTCCTAACTACAAATGCATACTAATGAATACTAAAGAAACACACTAGAAAAAACACTTTTACCTAACGACACAATAGACAAAGTAGATATTAACTAACTCATAAGTGTCTAAATATCCTAACATCCCCCCTTAAGAACAACTTGGGATAGAATTGAAGGATTTACAATAGTGACACAATAGGAGAAGGAAGGAGGCATTATATCCTATCCCCCCTTAAAGACAACTTCCTAAACTCCTAACATAGATCGAAGTTTGGAAAACTTCGCTTCTGTAAGAGAATTTGTGAAAATGTCTGCAACTTGATCTTATGTAGGGAAAAGGAGCACTTCAATAACTTGATCATGAATGAGCTTTTTGATGAAGTGCATGTGTAGCTCGATGTGTTTTCTACATTGATGTTGAACTGGGTATTTGGTGAACTTGATGGCACTCTCATTGTCACACCAAAGGCTGATCAGATGCTTGTGTCAGAATCCAAACTCTGAAAGGATCTGTCGAAGCCATAGGGATTCTTGACTTGAATTTATCGTTGCTCTATACTTTGCTTCTATTGAAAAAAGTGCAATAGCCTATTGTTTCTTATAGGCCCAAATGATAGGTCTTTAACCAAGGATGGAAACATAACCTACAGTACACTTCTGATCATCAGGGTCGTCGGCCCAATCTGAATCAGTGAAACCAACCAATAAAGGAATATCCCCTGAACTGTAATGTATCCCAAACTGAACTATACCACAAACATAGTGAAGTATCCTTTTATCTTCTTTCCAATGGATTTCATGGGGAAATTTCATATATTGGGAAACAAGACCAACAACAAAGGAAAGATCAGGACGGGTATGAGTCAAGTATAAGAGGCTACCAACTAACTAATGGTACAAGGTGGCATCAACTTCAGGAGAATCACAGGTGGAATAAATCTTGACTCCAGACTGGAAGGGAGAAGGGTTTGGTTTACAATCGTCCATGTGAAAGCAATGAAGAAGGTCACAAGAATACATAGGCTGGGAAAGAAAAATTCCTTCATTGGTTTGCAAAACTTGGAGGCCAAGGAAATAGTGAAAAAATCATAAGTCTGTCATTTCAAATTTCTTCTTAAGGCTGGTTTTCACATGGTTTAATAGTTTTGAGTCACTACCAGTAAGGATAAGGTCATCAACATAAAGGACAAGGATTATGAGATGGCTTCCTACTTTCTTGGTATAGACATTAGGATCAGAATGGCATCTAGAAAATATAGTGGTAATAAGAAAGTTGTCCATTTTGGCATACCAAGCTCGAGCAGCTTGATTGAGACCATAAAGAGATTTATTGAGGCGACAAACAAGGATAGAGTCATTCTGGACATAGCCAGGAGGTTGTTCCATGTAGATTACTTTTTGCAAATCGCCGTGCAAGAAGGCAGATTTAACATCCATCTGATGGACCTCCCATTTATGTGAGGTAGTAAGGGAAAGAACAAGGTGGATGGAATTCATTTTTTCTACAGGGGCAAAGGTTTCATTATAGTCAATTCCTTCAACTTGGGAAAATCCTTGGGAAACTAACCGAGCCTTGTTTCTTTCAACACGTCCATCTGATGCATACTTAGTTCTATAGACCCATTTTCATCTAATAAGTTTTCTTCCATTTGGAAGAGGTACAAGATCCCAAGTATCATTTTCCATTAAAGAATGATACTCTTTATTCATTATTGTATCCCAATCTGGATGACCTGAAGCTTATGCAAATGTGTCTGGATCATGATTTTCTGAAACTTGAGACAAAAGAGAAGAGGCTCGCTGGAACTTTGAACATGTCCAACGTTGATCTGAAGGATCACCGACAATATCACCAGTTGCTTCTCGTGTTGAACGGACCCATCTAGGAAGCGGTGGAGCTAGTGTTGGTTCGGGTTCAATGGAATCATATGGAGGAGGGTGAGAAGGCGGAGGTGGATTTTCATCCTCACTGTCATCATTTGAAGAAGAAACCAGATCATAAGAAGGCACAAACTTTGAACATGGATCATAGGCCAAAGAAGGCACAACCGCCGAATTAGGCTCACAAGTCAAAGAAGGCACAAACGCCGAATTAGGCTCACAGACCAATAGATTTTCATAAAATTTAACATCTCTTCTAATAATAATTTAATTACAATGTGATTGAAGAAGTTTGTAACCTTTGACATCTTCAAAATAACCAACAAATAGACACTTCTCACTTTTATGTTGTAAAGCTTTCCTTTTCTCATCAAGAATGTGAGCCCATGCTATGCTGCCAAATACACGAAAGTGACTTACATCTGGTTTAATTTTAGTCCAAGATTCTTTTGGTGTTATATTTTTAAGAGCCTTTGTAGGAGTGCGACTTACTATGTAATTTTCACATTTGATGGCTTCTGCCCAATAATTTAGACTTAATCCCTTAGATTAGATCATACAATTAGGCATTTGTTTTATTGTGTGGTTCTTTCTCTCAACAACACCATTTTGTTGTGGTGTATATGGAACAATGTGTTGCATTTGGATTCCCTGTGTAGTGCAGTAACTTGTAAAATTATTGCTCACATATTCATCTCCATTATCTGTTCTTAACCTTTGAATTTGATGTCTAGATTTCTTTTCTACAAGGGCCTTGTAGGCCAAAAACTTGTCAAAAAATTCTCTCTTAAGTTTTAAGAAGTAAACCCAAGTTTGTCTGGAAAATTCATTAATGAAAGTTAATAAATACTTGCACCCAGAAAAAGAAGGAGAAGAAAGTGGACCACACAAATCACTATGAACAAGCTGCAAACACCATCTCTGCATGAAACAAGAGGAAGACCAATAACCATATGTTGATTACATAGTTTATGCAATGAGTGATAGTTTAGATGACCAAACTGCTCATGCCAAAGTTTTCTCAAGTCATCTCTATGAGCAACAAAAACTGATGAAAAATATGATGACCCAAAGTTGTCAAATTTATACAACCTGGTAATATCATCAGCAATTCCAGTTGCAAGAACATGCTTAGGATCTTTTAGATCCTTGATTACAACTTGGTGAGGTGAAAACTCTACAGTTTTACCTTCACTTGAATGAGTGATTTGATATACTGATAGAAGGTTACAAGAAAGACTTGGAACACATAATACATCATTGAAATGACCATTTTCTACTTGAACTGTCCCAGATCCTTCAACACTAAGAGATCTATCATCACCAACAAATATTTGCTTGGAATTACATTCATTTAGAGTAGAAAATATGGCTCCATCCTTAGCCATATGATAGGCTACTCCAAAATTAATAAGCCATTCATCAGAAGTAGAAGTAGAAGTAGAATTTGTATTGAAGGAAAAACCAGAAGCATAAAGTGCATGTCCATGAGAAGAAGAAGAAGTAGTAGAATCAGTAATGATGTTTTTCTTCTTCATAGCTGCTTATAAATCTTCCATCTTCTTGAAACATTTGGACTCATCATGACCATCATTATCACAAAAGTTGCAATGTATGTTAGTATTCTTATTTTTATATTTTTCTCCTTTGTCTCCATTAGGAGCAAAAGCTGTCTAAGTGGGTTTGGAACCCTTATATTGCTTGTTGTTGTGGCGAGGATGTTGCTTCTTGGGATTCTTGGGTTTATCTTTTTGATGGACAACTAAGGCTTTGTTGGAGGTACCTGTAGTGCTGATCACTCCAAGTTGTACTATCTTATCTTGATCTCAAATCAAAGAATCACAAAATCTCTCAAGACCAGGTTTTTGGTAAGCTGTCCCTACAGCCTCTTGTATGGCACAAAGGTTAGATACAAACACAGAATATGCACTACCTAGCTTAGAAAGAATAATATAGATGCAACGATCTTCGTCTATCTTTATCTTACATTCTTCACATAAAGTTCTGAGTATTTTAAACTTAGATAGATAGTCTTCAATGCAAGAAAAATCACTTGGACTCAAATTTAGTACTTGATTTTCTAACTGTTGTGCTCGAATAATATTGTGTTTACAAAACACAGATTCAATATTTTCCCAAGCTTCTTTGGGTTTATCAATTGATTGAAGGTGGAACCTTAAATTAGGAGAGATGGACATTCCAATTAATCCACGTGCTTCGTCCTTATTATTATCCCATTTGTCTTTCTTATCAACATCAGTGGGTGTTGTTTCCTTTCCCAAGGTAATATGGTACAAGCCTTTACTTCTTAATAAATCTTTCATATGGGATTTCCATTGTAAGTAGTTGGTGCTGGTAAGTAAGAGATTACTTGTAGAATCCATATTAAATATGTAGATAATACTGATTTAAAAACTGAAACTGATGATATGAATGGAAAGAGCTCGAAAAGTTATGCGGTTTTAAAAAAAACGGCACTGAAAATGGACTTCAGATGTGAGAGTTATGCCCTTTTAAAAAAAAGCATAAACAGTAACCAAAGGACCACGTGGTAGTGTAAGTTGCTTTATGAAGTGACCCACTTTTATAAAGAGAAGTGGGGATCACTTTTACAAAGAAAATTTTCATACAAAATAAATAACTCTAAAATAAAATATTAAAGCTACTTATAGTGATTCACTTTTATACTTGAAGTGAAATACACTTTACAATTTTAGCATGAACGTTTTCAAAAAAAGGTAACAAAAGAGAGACTTGAACTCAAGACCTCTTACTTAATAAGGCAACTTTTAACCAAATGGTCTAGCAAAACATATTGTAATGTTCAGAAGGAGGATTGGGGGTGTTGTTTTTGTTGTTGAAGATGGCCTTGGAGAGCGTGCTAAAAAAAACCTCTTTTCACACAAGAAATTTTTTTTTGCTTCTCAATGACAATAAGGGTTAGATCTCGGTTAGCTTACCCAAAAGATGCACCTTTTCCTATATGTTTCTAATTTTCTGATATTGTACACGATGCGGGAAAAATAGCATACAAAGATCTAAAAGAGTGGAAACCCGAAAAAAGAATACAAAACTGAAATAAAACCAAAATACTTCTCTGCCAAAAATTTAAAAAATGTGTATTCAAACTTTATACCTTAGGATCTAACTGTAATGGCCGTATCTTGGGAAAACGGAAACCTTTTCAAGTGAAACGAAAAGTGTTCATGAATGAAATGAGTGCTCCAGATGCAATGGAACAACCCTATTGTCCCAAAAATGTACGGAAATGACAAAAAATGGAGATGAGGCAATTCAGATTCACAATCTCGATCTACAACAGGAGCGAGTGTTCAAACAGGCTCTGATACCATGTTCGACAACACAGGTATTCCAACAGAGGATGAACACCTTCAGTAACCACTCACATAAACATATCAAATATCAACACACCGATGTTTTCACGTGGTAAAACCCCTATGGGGAAACATCCACGAGCCTAGCCAACGCGGCCACTTGGAGCAGTTTATTAATGCAAAGAAAAAGATTACAAAGAGATTTTACAAGAGAGTTTCTCACAATCGATCATTGACAAATGACCCTCCATTCTCTCTAAATAGAGATCATGGACCAATCGGGTTTTAAGCCATGGATCAATGGTCATTAAGATCAAGGAGAGTATGAACCATTAGATTACTCTATATCAGGAACATATCGTGACCGTCAGATTTCCTAACTACAAATGCATACTAATGCATACTAAAGAAACACACTAGAAAACACACTTTTACCTAACGACACAATAGACCAAGTAGATCTTAACTAACTCCTAAGTGTCTAAATATCCTAACATACATAGAACATGGCTTCTATTTCTTGGGTCATTTACTCACCCCAGGGCCAAATCATGTCTTCAGGTTGCATTCGTATGGAGCCATCAACAAATAATGTGGTTGAGTATAACTTCGTTATAGAAATATTACGTGATTCCATTTCACATGGTATTTGGTCTTTAGAGTTTCTCCTAGACTCTTCGTTAGTTGTATGTCATTTAAATGACAATTATCGTGTGCAAGACCCTACTCTACTCTGACGATTCCTACGAGTATGACTTTTGGAGAAATACTTTGATTTTCTTACTTATAACCACATACCTAGAAGTTCTAATCATGTATTCGATGCAAATGATAATTATATTTTAGATTGGCATTTGTCACATAACTAAGTAAAGAAAACACATTCATACATGTACACATTGTAACATATATAAGTAAATCCGAAGACCAATTTTTTTTATATATATTTCATCCTTTAAAAAAATATGGTGTCATAGTACAAAATGGGGCTCACGCCCTCAAAATACATACATGGTCGGTATATAATATGACCATGGAATCTACACCTATGGTGCCAGATGCATATCCTAATATGTAAGGTCCTATCTAACAGAACCTAAAATTTAATAAATTTAAACATAAAATTTATATCATAATTTATTTACAGTTTTATATTCAACAAACTAACAATTCATGGTTCAGCAAATTCAAATGAGCAGCATGATATAAAAATCATATTGAAAAAAATATACACAACATAGTAAAATAATGAACCATCATAACGATAATGACATGCCATAATAATGAACATAAATACCTCTCAAGTGATGTTGTTTCCCCAACTCTGTCTGTCCAATATGCTCCGCCCAAACTCTGACCAAGCTACTCTACCCAAACTCTGCCCAAAACTAAATCTTTCCTCCCAGCTAGCTAGGAACAGAGCCTATCCGGCTCCCTAGCTCCAGGATTCCATAAGGATTCCTGGCCCCCGAGCCCAAAACTCCCAGCAACAGATTGCTCCCCTGTAACAGTCCAACAAATTCCTCAAGCCAAAAACCAGAAATACAGTTTTCCAATCCCTCCCTTGGAAAATGCTCCAATACAATCTCCTAATATCCAAAAATTCTCCCTGCCCCCAAAATCCAAAAGTCCCCCTCTCGAATGTTTTTTCCCCCTCATATCCCCCCCTATCCATTCACCACCTCTCCATTCAATGCCAACCACCTTATCCCTCCATTTAATGCCAACCACCTTATCGCCTTCTCCTTAATGGTTCCATCCTTCAATACGTTAAGTTTTCTTTTAATAAATTAAAATTTATTGAACTTTAATTCATTACCCAAATATTTAATGAGTTAATTAATTAATTAATCAATTAATTAATATACATTAAACAATAAATAAATAAATAACTATTATTATTAATAATTAATTAATTAATTAATTAATATACATTAGGACAATTAATTATTTTATTAATTAAACTTAATAAACCTTAAACAATTATTTAACTTTGACAATTAGTTATTTAACTAGGGTTGTTACATACACCCACCCTTCAGAAAACTTCGTCCCGAAGTTAAAGTATTTTATGATACAATGGAAAAGACACATGGTTCACACATTCATAACAAATAACCGACATTATTAGTAAGTAAGCCAAGAAAAATCATACATACTAGTGTACATGTGCAAGAAATGCATGTGTAGCTAGTACATACAAGTCTCGTGCATGTACTAATAACAATAACTATCATCTCTATAGTAATTTCCATATGCATCCAATCCATTCAACAAGACTATTCATTTTATAAAAGACAATAAACCAATCAAATGTTTGCAAAATCCTTTAATTACAATTATCTAGCTCAACAATGTTATTTAGACAATTGTATTTTAGTTACGTAATTATGAATATTCATATATACCCATTTTCTTTTCAGAAGGAAAAACAATAAATTCCACCATAAGACAAATCTTCATACACTCTCAACTATTTCTACTCATCCT
>JZKD02S1719349.1:204710-220995 GCA_000966675.3 Picea glauca
ATTCAGTTTTGGGCAGTCTCACCACCTGAAATCCTGCACTGGTCCACATATCATAGCAATGCATCCAAACCAATATAATTTCACATACAAAGATTCATACCATATTGTTTCTCAGTCAGTGGTCACGACATCCACTTTCATTATCATTATCCCTTGGCTATTTAGTAGCCCAATGACCTGTAGATTAGTCTGTAACACAAACTCATATGCATCTATGCATTATTATCATGTAATTGCATACAACTAAAATCTCAATTCGGTATCCCCATACGAACAACTTGAACATCAATTTTTTCAAGTTAGAAATAGATCTCATAATATCCCATAATTCAATTAACATTACCCATTCATAGAATTATCATTTACGTAATAGATTGCATCATATCCAACATCATTCAAATAGCATTTAAACCTTCATAGGATTCTCATTCACACAATATATCACATCATATCCATCATCATCAATAACAATTAAACATTCATAGAATTTACATTCACATAGTAGATTGCATCATATCCATCATCATCAATAACATTTAAACATTCATAAAAATTACATTCTCACAATATATCGCATCATATCCATCATTATTCAAATACATTTAAACATTCATAAAGGTTCATATGTCTTAAAATTTCAAGTGTACCATTTAATAGTTTCACTATGAATATAAAATAAAGGTGTTTAGGCCTCAGGTAATCCTGGCTGTCTAAGTCAAAAAGTGGTGTTACATACACCCAAACTTTGAGAAACATATTCTGGAGGTGGTAAAAAAAGTGAGGGAAAATCTCATCGTAACGTCTCAGCATCTTCCCAAGTAGTAGATCCTGGACTATACTTGTCCCACTGGACCTTAACTTGGTCTACCAGATGGTTCCTGAGTTGTCAGACTCTATGGTCCAATATGTGTAATGGTTCTACCGTGAGGTTTCATGTGTCTGATACCTACAATTCCTTCCAATTTAGTTTATGTGATTCATCAGCAACATAATGATGTAGAACATATACATGAAAAACATTATGAGTTTTATGCAAGTGGGGTGGCAGTATGAGACGATAGGCAACGGGTCCAATTTTCTCTTGGATTCTAAACGGTCCTATAAATCAAGGTGACAACTTTTTCCCCTTCTCGAACCGAATTGTACTCTTATTAGGCCTGATACGAATGAAAACCAAATCTCCCACTTTATAACTTCGATCAGTCTTGTGTGCATCCGCATAAATTTTCTGTCTATCTTGTGCTTCCTTTAGTCTCTGCCTAATCTAAATCACCTATTCTTCCATCTCTTGAATCAATTATGGCCCAACTGTTACTTGGTCTTCTAATCTATCCCAACTCAACAACGTTCTGCATGGCCTTCCATACAGATCTTTATAGGGTGGCATTTCGATGGAGCTATGAAAACTGTTATTGTAGGCGAACTCCACCAAAGGTAGGTACTTCTCCTAATGGGTTTGATTATCCATGAAATACATCCTAAGCATGTCTTCCATGACTTGATTCACTCTCTCATTTTTCCCATCTGTTTCAGTATGATAAGTTGTGCTTAAGTTCAATTGAGTCCCCAACGCTGACTACAAACTTGTCCAAAACTGATGCAGGAGCATCTCCCACATCAAGTGAGCCAGTGCGGAAGCGAAGGATAGCTGGACCAGCCAGCACAAATTTTGAGTTCTCTTGGATTTGATGTGTGAACGTTAATGTGAAAATTTAATGAAGCACACTTGTATATTTTAAATGGACCTTGAGAATATTGCTCTCGTCCTTAGTAGGTAGGAGGCATTTAAGGTAGTTAATGTAGGTAGATAGAAATTTAATTCTAGATTAGATTGTTTGAGGGCACAAGACGGAAACGGGATATAGACACCCTCATTGTGCATTTAATATTATTGAAATCTAGGAAGAACAAGAGCAAGCAAAGAGCTGTGTAAGAACACCCATGTACATATATTGAATTAATAGAAGAGAGATTGATTCCAATTCATGGTTTTGTGTTGTTCTCTGTGTATTGATGTTGATTTTCTCATGTATGTTTTCTTCCTGTTATACATTTGCTTTTATATGCCATGTATATGATTTCATGTCTGATTTGAAGTCTAAAAGGGTGAAGGAATGAGTTTCAATTGTTTCTCTATTTGAGCCAGAGAATTCCTGCAAGGAGTGAAGTTGAAGTGTCTGCAAGGAGTGCGTTGACAGAGGGTTCAGATAGAGACAGCTTTTGTTCTCATTCATCCTAGAAGTGCAGTTGGGCACAAGAGTCGTACAAGGAGTGCATAGGCCAAGTAAAGCTTCAGGATTGTGAACTTGAGAAAATCATTTAGAGACTGCTGCTGCAGGTGTGTGCAGAGTTGAAAGGATTCAAACACTTAGACGTGTTTGAAGGATTTGAAGGTCATGGAAAATATCAGGAGGGATAAGGCCTTCCAATCCATTAAAGAGAAGCACAGGGGGCTTGTTCCGTGAAGTGTTTAAACAAGCGTCACAAGTTGCGCGCAGGAGGATGAGTTATGTGGAAGAACACTTCGTCATTTCGTAGATTTCATCACAAAGAGTGGACGGTCGGTATTCTTTGAAGAGAATTCACGACATCCTCTGGGTCGTCAGATCTCACAAAGGTGCAGGGGAGATACCACATCATATTCTCTAGAGGTTCGAAGCTTAGGAGGGGAAGATCCGTTGATCAGGGCCAAGAGGACCGTTGGATCTACATGTATATCGTGTATCAGGGTTTCGTAGATCGAAACTCCAAATTATTGCAACAAGAATCGTGATATCGCGATACGCGATATCCTGATAGTCGAAGGACAGTGTGTGGGCCATAGTGGAGTTGGCAAGTGGAGGATAGGTGGTACGAGCTATCGTAGTTTTGCAGCGAGAAGTGCCGAAAACATTTCATCAGGATTCGTGAAATCGCGAACCCCGAATTCCCGATAGAGGTGACGAGACGTTGAAAGGTCAACTCGCATGCGTGTCGGGTAATTGGCATATTGGGAGTCGGGAGTCGGTAAAATGAAGTGTTCGACATCGCGAGTAGAGAAATCGCGATAGGAGAAGTCCCGACAGGTAAGGGAAAGGTGAGCATTGACTGAGGTGTCGGGTCTCGGCGATTCGAGAGTCCTACGCTCGACCACTGACCTCGCGAAGTCGCGAAGTATGATTCCCCGATAAGTAAAGGAAGGGGATTGTGTGAGAGTTCTGTGGGTGCAGATTTCCCGATAGGGAAATAGAAGAACGTTTCAGTTCTTCGAGCTGAAAGGAAGAGAATATCCTGTGAGCGGGCGTGCTTGCGAGCACGTGCTGCGTCAGTTTGGTATCAGAGCCTGATTCTTGTCTGTAGATTTCAGGCGAGGGAGGCATAAGAGGAAAGGAGTACTCTGATACACAACGTCAAAGTGGTATCAGAGCACAGAAAGATTCTTTGCTTTCTGTAGCAGAGAAGATAATTCACTATGCCGCCAAGGAGAGATAGGCAGTCACCCAATCCAAAGGATAGGGAAATTCCGCGGAGAAGAGGCAGGCAGGTAACAGATCTAGTCATGGAGAGACAGATGCATGATCTCCGAGAAAGACTCGAAGACATGGAGATAGCGCAAAGACGCACAACCAATGTAGGGGATCTCAGTGATTCTAAGAGTGAGATTGAGGTTGAACGTGAAGAAGAAGTTGCAGCCAAAGGTGCATCAAAGGAGCATTTGATCAAAGCTATTACCAATATGGGTGCAAGGGAAAAGATGGACATTCTGGTTTACGAGGGAAACTTGGATGCAGAGGAGATTCTAGACTGGATTAGAGCTCTCGACACATACTTTGACTATGAATATGTCGAAGAGGACAAGAAAGTCAAGCATGTTGTCACACGCTTGAAGGGACATGCAGCATTGTGGTGGGATGAACTACAAGCTGACCGATGCTACAAGGGAAAGAAGAAGATCAAGAGCTAGGACAGGATGATCATGAAGATGAAGGAAAAATTCATCCCTCGGGATTATCAAATTACTCTGTTCAGGAGAATGCAGAACCTGAGACAAAAGCTGATGACAGTGAAAGAATACACTGAGGAATTCTACAAACTAAACATCAGGGCAGGTCATCGGGAGAGTGATGATGAAAAAGTTTCCAGATATATGAATGGCCTGAGATATGATATCCAGGATGATATGAGAATGGTAACCATCCGAATAGTGGAAGATGCTTATCAGATGGCTCTGAAAGCTGAAGAGAAGCTGAGCCAAAAGCAGAGTCAGAGGGGCCGAGGCAGGACTCAGCCCAGAGGCAAGGAAGTTGCCCAGGACAAATTCCAGAAGCCCAAGGAGGACTGGAAGAAACCTCCAACATGTATTGAGAGAGGTGGAACCTCACAACAAGGGCATCAATATGTTGAACAGAGAGGGAAGCATAATGAGCAGAGAGGAAATTATGCTGACAATAACACTTTTCCTCGTACTAGAGGTAGAGGAAGAGGAAGAGGTGGAGTAATCACATGCTTCACATGTGGAAAGAATGGGCACAAGTCTTACGAGTGTCCAGAGAAAAAGAAGGACATTGGAGAAGCTCACATCGCCGAAGCACAGAGGCAGGATGTTGAGGCAGAAGACATTGAAGGCAGAAGATCGCTCATGATGCGAAAAGTCCTTTTGACACCCGAGAAAGAGGTGGAGAGTTCAGTCCAAAGGACCAGACTTTTTAGGACTGCTTGCAAGACCAAGGACAGGGTATGCAAGGTCATTGTAGACAGTGGTAGCATGGATAATCTCGTATCTACATAGATGGTAGAGAAGATGGAGCTGGAGACAATTGATCATCCAAGCCCATACAGAGTTTCGTGGCTACAGAAAGGACACCAGGTAACTGTTACTAAACAATTCTTGGTTGAATTCAAGATAGGTGGATATAATGATAAGATATTATGTGATGTCATTCCTATGGATGTTTTTCATTTATTGTTGGGTAGACCATGGCAATATGACAGGAATGTGATTCATGATGGGCGAATGAACACATACACCCTAGAGAAGAATGGGAGGACACACATGTTGCTTCCAATTAAGGATAAAGAGGTGAAGCCAGAAGTAAGCAACACTGTACTTCTCATGAGTGGGAAGGAACTTCTTACAGAGGTTAAGAAGGAGGATCCACAGTTTATTGTGGTCAGAAAGCCGAAGATTGTTCTGACTAGCACAAGAGTGGATGATTTACTAGATGAAGTTTAGGAACTGCTGGAAGAGTTCACTGAAATCATAGTGGATGAACTACCTCGTTCGTTGCCACCGATAAGGAGTGTGAGCCATCATATTGATCTCATACCAGGGGCCAGTTTTCCAAACAAAGCCGCATATAGATTGACGCCGCAGGAGAATGAGGAGGTTAAAAGGCAAGTCCAGGAGTTATTGGACAAAGGTTTGGTCAGGAAAAGCTTGAGTCCATGTGTTGTTCCAACAGTACTCAGTCCAAAGAAAGACGGAGGCTGGAGGATGTGTACTGATTCAAGGGAAATAAATAAGATAACCATCAGGTACAAATTTCCATTGTCGAGGATGGAAGATCTGATGGATTTTTTGAGTGGAGCAAGATACTTTTCAAAGATTGATTTGAAAAGCGGATATCACCAGATTCGCATGAGAGAAGGCGATGAATGGAAGACATCATTCAAAACTAATGAAGGGTTGTATGAATGGCTTGTTATGCTATTTGGCTTAACAAATGCATCGAGTACCTTCATGAGGTTGATGAATGAAGTCCTGAGGGAGTTCATCGGGAAATTTGTAATTGTATATCTGGATGACATACTGATTTACAGTAAATCAGTGGCAGAGCATCTGAAGCGTTTGGCTATAGTGATGCAAAAACTATAGCAGGAGAAGATGTTGATAAATATGAAGAATTCCTCATTCATGAAGACAGGTCTCATTTACTTGGGGTTGGTTATTTCAGAAAATGAGTTGAGTATGGATCCAGATAAAGTGGAAGTGATTAAGAATTGGCCATCACCGAAGATTATCTTTGAGGTGAGAAGTTTTCATGGTTTGGCTAGTTTCTACCGAAAATTCATCAGGAATTTCAGTGGAATTAGCGCAACGATGATGGATACAGTGAAGAAGAGACATAAGTCTTTTCACTGGACAACAGAGGCTGAGAAAAGTTTCAATCTGTTGAAAAGGAAGATCACGGAACAACTAGTTCTGGTGTTGCTGGATTTCCAGAAGACATTTCAGGTGAAATGCGATGCAAGTGGGTTTGCAATCGGGGCAGTCTTAAGTCAAGAAGACAGGTTGATAGCATATTTCAATGAGAATTTGAACGAGGTGAAATTGAAGTACTCCACTTATGACAAGGAGTTCTATGCTATTATCCAGGCATTAAAAAAATGGAGGCATTACTTGATCCCGAAAGAATTTGTTTTGTACAGTGACAATCATGCATTGTAGTTTGTGACTCAACAGGAAAAGTTGAATCAGAAACATGTCAAATGGGTTGAGTATATGCAAAATTTCACTTTTGTGATAAATCATATTTCTGGTACTGCTAACAAAGTTGTTGATGCTTTGAGAAGGAAGTGTTTGCTGTTGCAGGAGTTCCGAGTCAAAACATTGGGTTTTGATGATCTCAGGGACATGTACGCAGATGATCCAGATTTTGGAGAGGCGTATGAAGCAGCTGAGAATCTAGTTCTCAGAGAAAGAAGCCCATGGATAGAATACATGATCTAGGAAGGATTTTCTTTTAAGGGCAATCAGCTGTGTATTCCGAAATGCTCCATGAGGGAGAACTTGTTAAAGGAGAAACACATTGGAGGATTGGCAGGACATTTCGGTCGTGACAAAACATTCACGAAGATGACTGAGTCATATTTTTGGCTAGGAATGCGAGCAAATGTCAAGATATTTGTAGACAGATGCAAAATTTTCCAGCATTCGAAGGGAATGAAGCAAAATGCAGGATTCTATCAACCATTGCCCATACCAGAAAGGTCGTGGGATGCGATAAGCATGGATTTTGTATTGGGGTTGCCAAGAACACAAAGAGGTGTCGATTCAATCTTTGTGGTAGTGGATAGATTTTCCAAAATGGAACACTTCATTCCATGTCATAAGACTAGTGATGCAACTCACATTGCTAATCTGTTTTTCAAAGAGGTCATTCGACTTCATGGTTTGCCGAGAAGCATAGTTTCGGATCGAGATACTAAATTCATAGGGCATTTTTGGAGGACCTTATGGAAGAAGCTGGGAACTAACTTGTTGTTTAGTTCAGCTTATCATCCTTAGATGGATGGACAGACAGAAGTGGTGAACAAAAGGCTGGGAGACTTGCTGAGAAGCTTGGTGACAGAGCACCATACCCAGTGGGACCACATATTACCACAGGTAGAGTTCGCGTATAATGACTCAGTAAACAGGAGCACATGCTAGAGTCCATTTTAGGTTGTCTATGGGATGCAGCCGAGAGGAATTTCTGAACTGAAGGATTTATAACATACTGCAACTAGGAGTGCTAGTGCAGAATATTTCATAGAGGCGATGAAGGAACTTCACAACCAGGTGAAGCAATGACTGCTGGATTCAAGTCAGGAGTATAAACGCAGGGAAGATCAACATAGAAGACAACTTTAGTTTGAGTTTGGTGATCTGATTTTGGCACATTTGAGGAAATAAAGGTTCCCGAGGGGAACATATAATAAGATGAAGATGAAGAAAATCGGTCCATGCAAGGTTTTGAAGAAATATGGGGCGAATGCTTATGAGATTGAATTACCCGATGGGATCAGAATTTCTCCAATATTCAATATCTTGTATTTGTACCCATATAAGGCTGGAGAAGTAGAGACTGGAGATGAGAAACCAGTGATCTAGTGGATGAAACAGATGCCAGTTGCAAAGAATCCATAGATGGAGTGCATACTGGACAAGAGAGTGAGCAAAAGGACCAGGCGAAAGAAATACTTCGAGTATTTGGTCAAATGGAAGAATCATCCAGTTGAAGATGCCAGCTGGGAGACTGAAGCAGAGATCCAGAAGCATGGACATACCATGCAGGAGCTCATGGACAGGAGCCCATGAAAGTTTTCAAGCGAGGGAGTATGATGCAGGAGCATCTCCCACATCAAGCGAGCCAGCGCGGAAGCAAAGGACAGCTGGACCAGCCAGCACAAATTTTGAGTTCTCTTGGTTTTGATGCACGAACGTTAATGTGAAAATTTAATGAAGCGCACTTTTATATTGTAAATGGATCTTGAGTGGATTTCTCTCATCCTTAGTAGGTAGGAGGCATTTAAGGTAGTTAGTGCAGGTAGATAGAAATTTAATTCTAGATTAGACTGTTTGAGGGCGCAAGAGGGAAACGGGATATAGACACCCTCATTGTGCATTGTAATATTATTGAAATCCAGGAAGAACAAGAGCAAGCAGAGAGTTGTGTAAGAACACCCATGTACAGATATTGAATTAATAGAAGAGAGATTGATTCCAATTCATGGTTTTGTGTTGTTCTCTGTGTATTGATGTTGATTTGCTCATGTATGTTTGCTTCCTGTTATACATTTTCTTTTATATGACATGTATATGATTTCATGTTTGATTTGAAGTCTGAAAGGGTGAAGGAATGAGTTTCAATTGTTTCTCTATTTGAGCCAGAGAATTCCTGCAAGGAGTGCAGTTGAAGTGTCTGCAAGGAGTGCGTTGACAGAGGGTTCAGATAGAGACAACTTTTGTTCTCATTCATCCCAAAAGTGCAGTTGGGCACATGAGTCGTGCAAGGAGTGCACAGGCCAAGTGAAGATTCAGGATTGTGAACCTAAGCAAATCATTTAGAGACTATTGCTGTAGGTGTGCTCAGAGTTGAAAGGATTCAAACACTTAGACATGTTTGAAGGTTTTCCGCAAGGAGTGCATGCAAGAGTTTTTCCTGAAGGATTTGAAGGTTGTGGAAAATATCAGGAGGGATAAGGCCTTCCAATCCATTAAAGAGAAGCACAGGGGGCTTGTGTCATGAATTTTTTAAACAAGCATCACAAGTTGCGTGCAGGAGGACGAGTTTTGTGGAAGAACACTTCGCCATTTCGTAGATTTCATCAAGAAGAGTGGACGGTCGGTATTCTTCGAAGAGAATTTGTGACATCCCGTGGGTCGTCAAATATCACAAAGGTGCAGGGGAGATATGACATCATATTCTCTAGAGTTTCGAAGCTCAGGAGGGGCAGAGCCATTGATCAGGGCCACGAGGACCGTTGGATCTACACGTATATCGTGTATCGGGGTTTCATAGATCAAAACTCCAAATTATTGCAACAGGAATCGTGATATCGTGATAAGCGATATCTCGACAGTCAAAGGAAAGTTTGTGGGCCACAACAGAGTTGGCGAGTGGAGGAAAAGTGGCATGAGCTATCGGAGTTTTGCAGCGAGAAGTGCCAAAAACATTTCATCAGGATTTGCAAAATCGCGAACCCTGAATTCCTGATAGCGATGACGAGACGTTGAAAGGTCAAATCGCACGCGTGTCGGGTAATCGGCATATCGGGAGTTGGGATTCGGTAAAACGAAGTGTTAAACATCGTGAGTAGTGAAATCGTGATAGGAGAAGTCCCGACAGGTAAGGGAAAGGTGAGCGTTGACTGAGGTGTCGGGTCTCAGCGATTCGAGAGTCCTACGCTCGACCACTGACCTCGCGAAGTCGCGAAGTCCGATTCCCCGATATGTAAAGGAAGGGTATCATGTGAGAGTTCTATGGGTGAAGATTTCCCGATAGGGAAATAGAAGAACGTTTCAGTTCTTCGGGCCGAAAGGCAGAGAAGATCCTGTGAGCGGGCGTGCTTGCGAGCGCGTGCTACGTCAAAAACCTAGAAGTGAATTTGGAGTCCCTATCTGAAATGATATTCTTAGGTATCTCATGCAAATGGATGACCTCACTTACAAACATGCATGCCACATCAGTGACATCGTAAGTGTCTCTAACTGGAATAAAATGAGCACTCTTGGTTAACTTATCAACTATCACAAGAATGACATTGTGTCAGTGAGATGTGAGCGGCAACCCCACAAAAAAATACATAGAGATGACTTCCCACTTGGACATAGGAACATCATGTGGTTGTAGGAGGCCTGTCAGGTGATGGTGGTTGGCTTTAACTTGTTGAAACTCTAGGCACTTGGCGATGAAATGGACTACATCACGCTTCATGCCTACCCAGAAGAAGAGCTTCCTCATGTCTACGTACATCTTCTTCACACCCAGATGCACACAATAAAGTTCTCTATGGGATTCCTTCACTATGATGCTTCGAATATCCCCACCTTCGGGGACGTACATCCTTCCTCGATATCTTAACAGTCTGTCTGCTTCTAGACTATATCCTTCATACTTTGGATCTAATTGCCTCCCACTCTGGAGGTTTGAAGTAACCTTTAAATACCAATTGTCTCCATGGAGTTGCGTCAACACACATTCCCTCAGATTGACCTTTAAGGGTACCAAGGAGAAGACACATGGTCTCCTACTCAGGGCATATGTGACGACATTTTCCTTTTCCATGATGTATGAAATACCAAAATCGCACTCACTCATAAAATCACTCCATTGCCTTTGCCTGGAATTCAGATCCCTTTGAGTGAAGAGATGTTTTAAAATTTGATGCTCCATTTTGAGCTCAAAGTTTCACCCCACAAGATAGTGCCTCCAAATTTTCAGAGCTAGCATTATAGGTGCCAACTCTAAATCATGAGTAGCGTAAATTTCCTCGTGTTTCTTCAGCTTCCTTGATGCATAAGCTATCACACCTCCATCCTGCATTAGCACAGCCCCCAACCCTTGCTTCGAGGCATATGTACAAACCTTGAAGTCCTATTCCATGTCTGGCACTCACGGAATTGGTGCACTAGTTAGTAATCTCTTAAGCTCGATGAATGCACTATCACATTCTTCTATCTAGTCATACCTGACCCCCTTGCATTGCAAAGTAGTGATGGGTTTTTCTATTTTAGAGAACCCCTCCACAAATATCTGATAATAACCTGCTAGCCCCATGAAGCTTCTTACCTCATGGGCATTTTTCGGCACTAGCCATTCCATAATGGCCTTTACCTTTTCTAGGTCCACAGAGATTCCTTCACCGGAAATGATATGACCTAAATAGTGGATTTCTTTCTAGAAGACGGAACACTTCGAAAAATTCCCATACAATTTGTTCTCTCTAAGGCAGGATAACACCACTCGTAAGTGTTCCTCATGTTCTCTTTCATTCTTGGAATAGATGAGGATGTCATCTAGAAAGACTTGTACAAAACGGTCTAAGTACTTCCAAAATATTCCGTTCATGAGGCTCATGAATACTGTTGGTGCATTGGTCAATTTGAAAGGTACTACGATGAACTCGTAATGTCCAAACTGAGTTCGAAAGGCAGTTTTAGGAATATTGCCTACCTTAATACTTAACTGGTGATACCCTGATCACAAATCAATTTTTGAAAATACTGCTGCTCCTTTCATTTGATCAAAGAGGTCATCTATTCGCGACATTGGGTACCTATTTTTCACTATAGCACAGTTCAAGTCCCTGTAATCTATACACAATCATAAGGAACCATCCTTCTTCTTCACAAAAATTACTGGTGCACCCCAAAGTGAGACACTGGGCCTTATTAGCCCTAAGTCTAGTAACTCTTTCAACTGCATTTGCAACTCACAAAGTTTTGGCACTGTCATCTAATACGAAGTCTTGGAAATTGGTTCTGCACCAGTTTTTAGCTCAATGGTAAAATCAATCTCCCTCTTAGGAGGTAACCTTGGTAACTCATTTGGAAAAACATCCTTAAATTCTGACAATACCGGGTACTAATCCAAGGAGGGTCCCTTCCTTTCATTCACTACTTCCACTACATACATTCGACACCCTTGCCTCATGCACCGCTTAACCTTCATAGTTGAGATAAAGCATAGAGACACCCATCTCCATGCACCGTGGATCTCTATTGGTCTTCCTTCATCGTCAACACAAAGCACCCTTTTTGTGAAACAATCTACCAAAGCTCGATGAGATTCTAACCAATCCATTCCAATGATTAGGTCATACGTTCCGAGAGCAGTGACGTATACCTTCAACCTGGTAGTACACACTCCCAGGTCTACTAGACAATTACCAATGCTAGGTCCTACCACTTCTTTTCCCCCCAAATCCATCTCGACTTGTTTAAATTCATCGTGTTCGTAGGCTGCCAACCCACTCTTTTCTAATGTAGATGGTGAAATGAAACTATCTGTAGCACCAAAATCAAATAAAATATTAACATTGATATGGCTTAGCGTACTTGATGACTCCACCACCATGGATTGATGTTATGCCTGGTGATTATTAACCAATGCGTAAATCTAGTGGCTTCCACTTGTTCTTCCCATCGGGGCCTTTCCTTCTCTATGCACAAATCCCGATTGTAACTCTAGGCAGTCACGTTGGTAATGGGGTCCTCCACATCCCCAACAGGTAACACGAGATTGAACCTACGCACTGTTCTGTGACTGTCTCTGAAATGAGTTCCTTCCCCTGGAACCCCTGCCCCTACTAGTTGTCCCATGAGATGGTCGTGGACCTGCCTATGTTGTTGGTGATGAACGAAATGCTGCACTCGCTACCATTGAAATACCTATGGCGACTGTCCTTGGTGCGACTCTATTACCATATGGAGGTGGCCTTGAGCTCCCTTCCCTGGAAAATGTCCTAGGGTCCTTCCGCACGAATCCAGGATGATGCGGAAAGGTCGACCTCATACCTCCATTTAAGTTCATGTGTTCCTCAACATAACGTTCATTTTCTACTACTTCTGCTACTGAAGACTATTTCCACATCCGCACCATGGCCCTTATCTTAGGGTTTAACCCATAGACAAAGCATTCTGCCTGTCGTTGATCATTATCCAAGTATGAAACATATTTGACAAATTCCATAAACCTGATCTCGTATTCTTCTACGGTCTTGTTTCCCTGTACTAGAGCATGAAATGCTCCCACCTATTGTTCCTCATAGTAAGATAGTAGATATTTCCTTCGGAACCTCTCCTCAAAAAGTTCCCAAGAGACAATGTCCAGGGTAAGGTGCAACTGCCTCTCTAGGTTGCCCCACCAGTTCAAGGCACTGTCTCTCAACTGAAAAATTGTTATCTTCGCCTTTGAAGTGGATGCATAGTCTCTTAAGGCAAAACACCTTGTCATGCCTTCCAACCATGCTTCTGCACGTTGACTGGAACGACCCCCGACAAACTCTGGAAGTTTGATCTTCTGAAGTTCTCTAGTGATGACTTCAAGTGGAGGTCCTCCCCCTGAATCCCTCGACACTTCTAGATTACCCATTCCAAATGGTGGGGGCTCCACTTCGATCCCTGCTGGTTGATGCCCTTTAAAGTCTCATTTATGGCCTCCAAAGAGCATAGAATGAGAGCTAATTCAAGCGATGGTGGTGGCGATGTTGGCGGTGTTGGCGGTGTCTACGTCGATGCCCCTCTGCCTTGATTTCTTTGAGTCCTAACCATCTTGTATAATTGAATCTGCATCGACCAAAAGTTTGTTAGGGTGAGTCTAGGACAATTCACATTTGCGCAACTTAAATTAGAAAATAGGGTTAGGCATAAGTTTTTTTTTCTTGACTGTAAATAGACGTTACTCTATTTAGGGGAAGTGGCTAGGTTAGGGTTAAAGCGTCTAATCTTGATGTCTTCGCCTAAGAAAACTATTGACCCTCTCTCTTGGTAGTTACGCTAACACTATACCACACTCGCCGCAGTGCATCAGATCCTTTATATGGTGCTTTCTATTATACCCCTATTCTACCCTGACTATTTATTATAATGTTAATACGTTGTGCACATTATGCTCCCTTCCGAGCTTGGTGCTTGTCTTTGGCTTGTGGAATGGAATGGAAAGGGATTGGCACTTGGCTCGATGGTTGTGGACATGGAACTCAATGCTTGGTTAACTTGGATAATTGGAGATTATACTTCAAGATAATACTTTATTACTATTGACAATTAATCTATTTATCTATATGAATTTATTTTGTAAAGGCGTATACATGGTGCGTTGGTGTTAGGGAACTTTGTCAAGGCGCTTGGGCTTGGCGCTGGTCATGGGTTCAAAACCCATGAACCCCAAAATATATATATATTTTTATAACTTTATTTTTTATTATTATTATTTATTTTATTTTATTATTATTATTTAATAATTAAATTTTTTAAACAAATTTTAAACAATTTAAGATATTTTTTTTTAAACTAATTTAAAATAAATTTAAAAGAATTAATAAAAATAAGAGAAATTTAAAAATAAATAATTCTTTTTTTTTCAATTGAGGTCGGGCATCGTGGGTGCATGAGGCCCTTGTGCCCGCCTCCCCCATTTCCTGCTTGCCCAAGATAAATTAAAATAAAATAATAGTAAATAATAATAATAATAATAATAATAATAAACGACTACACAAACCCTAATCGGACCCAAACCTCAAATTTACTCCTGCGTCTATTGGTGGTCTCTCTCACATGGCTCCTCCTTCGTTGTTAAACATTGGTTTGAACGAAAAAGTTGACAACACCAACACAAGGGAAAAGGGAAGAGCCCATGGACCCATTTTCTCTGCACTACGCCTCGCACATGAATAACCTCAAGACACCGAGTTGGTCTAACTTGCCAGTTTAAGGTACTAGTCTGAAAGGAAAGGGCATGGGTTTGAATCCCATTTTGGACAATCCTTCAGAAGGTAAGGACTGGACTATAGAGATGGTCTTTTTTTTTTACAGTTGGGGGTTTTTGGCGTGTTGGTAAAAGGGCTCTCCTAAAGGCGCTTGGGCTATGGCCATAAAGAAAACGGGTTGCCTCCTCGTGGTGAATAAGCATGTAGGGTATGAAGCTTGGCACTCAGCTCTGGGTTTTGACTTTGTGCACTTGGTTGTGGTGCATTGGTGTTTGTTGGTGTTGGACCATTCCTCTAGTCGTTGGCTTGGATATCGAATTCCTCCCCGTTGCACACAGGTGTCAGGTAGTGCAAATAGAACGCCCCTTGTGGGCTCTTCCATGAGCTTTGGTTCTTGGTCTCATGCCTTGACTTGTGTGGTTTGGCTCCCTCCTATGGGTACTCGACTGTGCAACTATGCCCTCACGGGTTCCTTCCTTGGTGGCTTGACAGGGTAAAATCACGGAAAATTGTGTATAGTAGGTTGGAAATAGTGAGGATTCGATTTGATCTTGTATTCTTGTTCTTTAAGATTTTTTTTTTTGTTCATACTTGAAAGGTAATTGATGAATGTAAAACCCATTAGTCATTAAAGTTTTGTTAGGGTTTGACATGGTGTTGCTGGTAACCCTTTTGGTTCAATTTTGTTTTTATTTGGAGGTAGCCTTTGTTTGCTGCCCCCTTTTTTTTAGAAAATCGAGTCTTATATTACAAGGAAAGAAATACAGAACATCATAATAGGAGCTTCAAATTACTACAAATGATTGTTTGTCGCCTTCTCCTTAATGTCTATGCCTTCAAGTCCTTTATAATTTCTCATCATTGTTCTGCAGCAGATTGCTATAGTTTCTATTTCTAAAGATTCAGAGACTTACAACAGAAGAACGTTGTCACCTTTGTTGTATTTCCTATATGCATATAGCAGAGTTCAACATTGTATAGAGTGAAATCATAAGGGAACTGTGAAAGTGAAAATTCTATAACTAAGAATGCCACAGAATAAATTTCTGAGGTGCTGTTGAAATGCTTGATTTTGTTTTTATTTTAATTTTTGTTGTTGTTATAAGTTAGCTACTCATATATTGAATACATACAGAATAAAATACAGTAATGCTAGGCTGTAGGAAGTCCCCATGAGTGACGACACCTCAGCTATCTTATTAAAGAAATTATTTTATTTTTTTGTTTTGGGGGAGGGATAACCTTACCAGTCATCCAAACCGGTTTTGGTCGGAGGTCATGTCTCTTCGTGCTTACTGCATGTTTGTGTTGAATTTTTTTATTGATTGCTTGACATGGATAACTGTCAATCTGATTTTGAAAAGTCCTTGTTATGACACACCGAGGCAATTCTATCAGGTATGGAAAATCTCACAACACACTCAGGGAATTCGATCAGGTATGAACTTGAAATAAACTGGTTGGTTCATTTATTTGTCTTTTTTTTTACTAGAATGCAAAAAGAGGTTAAAGGAGCGATCGTAGGTTAGTCATTTGATGGCCATAAAGATCAAATCTGTTCAACTAAAGATCAAATGACTAATCCATGATGTCTAAGGGTGAAGATATATAT
>JZKD02S1719349.1:221288-262414 GCA_000966675.3 Picea glauca
TTTTAGTATAGGCCAACAAGTTTTAAGGTTTTAGGGAGTTTCAGGGCTGGTTATAGGACATACAGCTTAGATTTTTGTCCAGAGTCAAGATGATGGGTGGGTAGGTAGGCATTTAGTCCCATATTTCAAACTAAAGCTCTGATACCATGTGTAAGGTCCTATCTAATAAAACCTAAAATTTAATAAATTTAAACATAAAATTTCTATCATAATTTCTTTACGGTTTTATATTCAACAAACTAACAGTTCATGGTTCAGCAAATTCAAATGATCAGCATGATATAAAAATCATATTGAAAAAAACATACACAATGTAGTAAAATAATGAACCATCATAACGATAATGACATACCATAATAATGAACATAAATACCTCTCAAGTGATGTTGTTTCCCCAACTTTGTCTGTCCAAGCTGCTCCGCCCAAACTCTAACCAAGCTGCTCTGCTGAAACTCTGCCCAAAACTAAATCTTTCTTCCCAGCCAGCTAGGAATAGAGCCTATCTGGATCCCTAGCTCCAGGATTCCGTAAGCATTCCTGGCCCTCGAGCCCAAAACTTCCAGCAATAGATTACTCTCGTTTAACAGTCCAACAAATTCCTCAAGCCAAAAACTAGAAATACAATTTTCCAATCCCTCCCTTAGAAAATGCTCCAATACAATCTCCTAATATCCAAAAATTCTCCTTGCCCCCAAAATCCAAAAGTCCCCCTCTCGAATTTCTTTTCCCCCTCATATCCCCCCCCATCCATTCACCACCTCTCCATTCAATGCCAACCACCTTATCCCTCCATTTAATGCCAACCAACTTATCCCCTTCTCCTTAATGGTTCCATCCTTCAATACATTAAGTTTTCTTTTAATAAATTAAAATTTATTGAACTTTAATTCATTACCCAAATATTTAATGAGTGAATTAATTAATTAGTCAATTAATTAATATACATTAATCAATAATTAATTAATTAGTTATTATTATTGAATAATAATTAATTAATTAATATACATTAGGACAACTAATTATTTAATTAATTAAACTTAATAAACCTTAAACAATTATTTAACTTTGACAGTTAGTTATTTAACTAGGGTTGTTACATGATAACACACTATGATATTTGTGAGATGCCAGAAGAGTCACACCCATGCATGGGGTACACCCACCACCTACCCTGCATAGCCTCTGGCAGATACTCATCTTGAACCATAAGAATATTGTGTGTCAATTGAGACAGGTTTCCTTGTACATTTTGTAGCACTCTCTCCCCATATCCTCCTGTGTGCTCATCTCTTCGGATCCTGCACCGATGTTGTGGGAATCCCTCTAGATGTTACAGAACTACATCTTTATAACAAGGAAATTGTGAATACTTGATACCATACAAAAATATTTGTGTTTTTTTTATTCTTATTGAAAAACACAAAAAAATGAAATATATAAAAAACATTTCTTACCAATATCACCGTAGGTGGAACTTGGTGGAAAAGGGATGTACAGATCTCCTCTGTAGTTGATCCCAGCATAAGAGTAGTCATCAATGGTTATAACTTTTCGACGCCACCAGAAAAATAACTCATCATTGTAGGGGGTTATCACCCTACCACCTCCTAGATGCCTCATCATGTCGGTCCACTGTGACATGGCTTGATCATGCGGTCCATGTGGAATAATCTCTAATCTAGGACTCAATATTGGAACCCACTCAAATAAAGTGCTACATAGAATGGATGCAAATCCAAAATTTCTCTTTTTCCCTTGTTTGCAATCCATTAGCTGGCTCTTCATGTTATCCAGTAGTGAGGTACACCAGTCATAAACAATGGGTCATAAACACTCCACCGCATAGAACATGCATGCCCTTGATGCCTAGTGCAACGAGGCTGACCCTAAAATCCATGTAAGTACAAGAATGACGATATTTAAGCTCAGGTTCTCAATCGCCTTGATTGGGAGTTGTCTCCCTACCTTATTTTTTCCTACAACACAATGGGTGGAAATGTACTCCTCCATGGTCATACCACCCCAAATCCCTCGAGCCTTGAGATTCACTAGCTTTCCCCAATGAGACAATCCTGTGATAAAATATATTTTTTCCACTTCAATCCTCAATGGGTTCCCATCGAGGTTGAAGGGATCTGTCGTTGTATCCTAGTAGTTTATTAGCATCTGTATTAACCTCACTTGAGCCCTCATTCCTTTGCGAACCCAAAATTTATAAAGGCCACATATTTTTAAATCTTGTTGGCCCCCTGCATCCCTTTCCACTATGGAAATTATCTCTTGATGCTCCCTCTCCCTCCATTCAATCACCATCCTGCAAAGGAAAAGCCATTTTTTGAGTTAAATCATTTCAAAAATTTGTTCACGGACTTGTACGTGGGATATCTTGGTAACCATTTCATATAGGGATGCATATATGCTAGAAGAATTCACCTTACTCACGTATATGGGGTCATATACACGACTCGATGAACTATCACCTGCATACACCCTAATTTACATGTTTCACCTTCTAATACTCAAAACATGAGGACTAAAATTCAAATTTAAACCATTGAAATTGAAGTAGAGTCAATGGGCACTTAATTGGTCCAGATGGTTGCTAATTTTGTTGATTGTAGATTGTGAAATCAACACTTGAAAATAGTAGGAAAAATGGCCTAAAATTCACTATGTGGGTGAAAAAACTCAAATTATATGGTAAAATGGTCTATTTTTACTACTATTAGAAAGTTTTTACCCACTTCATATAGTTTATGCTAATTTTTTGATCTTATGGACAAATAGTGCAGTGGAAAGAATTGGTTTTGGTGGTTTTGTCTAGGATTTTTTGCAGTTTCCAGCGTCATACCACCCGTTCATTCCTTTGGTAGGTATTTTATTTCACCAACATATAGGATATTTTGTCACTCCTTTTTTCATTTTTGCATCGTTCTATGACTATGATCCATATGCCTTAGGTACAAACCCATTTATTAGCAACAAATAACCTTCTTACTGCTACTAGAAGTGTCGTTATTAAGTGGTAGAGTGTTATAACCCTAAATTGTACCATACATGCATACCTAGCATTTGGCCCTCTTACTTGCTATTTTTTCCAAGCCATCACTAAGAAGCTCTTCTTAAAAACCAGATTTTTTAAGATGTACGCGCCCTGCACCACTAATGCCCATGTACACATGCTTTCTGCACCATTACATCTCACGTACGTACATTATCTACACCATTATAGCCCACACATACCCACAAATGTTGCAAAAATTTAAAAGTTGCAAGGAATTCATTGGGATTATGGGCTATTGGGTAGTCTTACAACTATCCCATTGCCTATAGCCTATCACCCAACCGAATAACCATCCTTTTTTGATATAAAAGGAGGTGTTGGAGTTGCATTCAAGACATAATAATAAGAATAGTGAAACTCTGCCCGTTTCACATTCCCTCCTTGCCCCAAGAAATGCAGCTACTTTGTGAGATTTGGATCAGAATTTCCCATTCTAGCCCTTTTTTCCTCGATCATAAGCCTATGCCATTTCCCTAGAATAAGTGTGAGAGGAGAAAGCTATGTGGAAGCGTGTTTGGATATTGGTGAAGAGGATCTCGGACTTGGTTCGTAGAGCAGTTGCCGATCTCATTGTATGTAAACTTTATTATATCAATAAAAGGAATACTTTTTCTGTCCCGAAATATGATGTGTTCAATCTTTATGTTTGATTTATGTTTTATACTGACATCTAACCCACTAATTAATATACGAGATACATGTTCGTAGTTTATTTTTTTATCTTTTTTTGAATGCAGGTCGTTCTTGGGAGGAGACTTGTAGTCGAGGAGAAATCGAATGCAAAAGTATCGACACCAGATGTGGAGTTTAAGGTAGGGTTATTGGATCCTTTTTACTTTGTATTTCTTGTATGAATATGGGGTATATTTGAGGTAGTCTAAAGAGTAGGAGACTTTTAGATGATTATATCTGCCTACATGTTGAACCCTAGTGTAGTCCATAGGGGGGATTTCCAGCTATAGCATAACTAGTGACCATACTGAGGAAACCTATAGGGTTTTAGGGGATATGTTTTTGGGTGTTTTAAATGGTTTGATTACCTTTTTTGAGTTTCTGTAAGTTGTTGAGTCTTTAAGGGATTTTGGTCTTCCATACCAGTACTCCCTACCCTGTCAGTCTACTTTTTAGTTTTCATTTTTGAGAAGTTACAGAGGTGTACGTGGCCTGTAGTGGGTTTGCACGCGTACATACATGCCCTACCTTTAGACAGTCCGCATACATACGTAAGCTTCTTAAGTGTCAGTAGCGTGCATGTGTCTGATTTTTTTTTCCTTAAGAAGGGTAAATCAACCTCTTCCCTGATTGAAGTCATACTTCTCAGGGGTTTCTTGATCTAGTATTGGTCTCTGTTGTTATAGTGTTTAGTCTGGGTTTGACATCAGTTTCCTTCTATTTTAAAGATTTCTTGTGTTTTCTTTGAAAGGGTTTGAGACAAGTTTGTGAGTCTTTTCTGATCAACCTGTTTGGTATCGTCAGTGACTCCCTACGATCAGCAGTGGACCAGAAGTCAGTTTTTCATCTTGTCTTGTTTTCACTTTTTCCCCTTTTTCTTTCTTTAAAGAAAAGTCAAAATAATTTATTTTCAAGTTTCATATTTGAAGCATAAACAAAAAAATAGAAAAAGTTTTTATTTCTTTGTTTGGTTAAGTAGTTGGGTTGATTATTTTTGTTAGGAGAAAAGTTATTTTCTTTAAGTTCTTTACTAAATGCTTAGAAAATTAAGTAGATCGTAGTCAAGAGAAAACTTTTTTTAGGTTTTTCCTTTAAAAGATCTTAGAAAAAGCAGTTACGAAAAGTTGGTTAAAGAGTTAAAATTGCAAATCTTTATTTGTCAAAAATAAGTAATTTTTATTTCAGTTTCATTTACAGTTCTTATCTTTCGTCTCTCAATACACAATAGTTTCATTTTCACTTCCTTGAATTAAAACAAGCCACTTAAAATTAACGCTAAATTAAAATTTACTAGACTTTATGTTTGTAGGGTCCATCAACTAGTCTAGGCTAGTGCCTTGATTTAGGTTGGAGAGGAAACTCTTCAAGGCTTAAAACACAAACATTGGAGTCAGTGATAAGGAGTGTAAAAATTCTAGTAAACGTGAAATTTATCTGGGACCCCCCTCTAACACAAGATCTAAACACGAGGTCCCATGCGGAAAGGTAGTGGAGATAACCCCTCCAAAGCTGGACCAAGTGTAGTGGGGAACGCATATAGAGGACATGTCTTGGGATTCTGTTGATCGCATTTTCCATAGAGATTCTTGGGTCTCGAATCCGTTCAAGGTCCTCAGTCATCTTCCAAAACACTTGATTTATATACTCTCAATAGGTTTTAGGCTTGATACCCTGCTCACTGCAGTCCACCCGACTTTCGACTGTACCCACCTGATGATTGTTCACGAGATGGCAACCTAGTTGCCTTTATTTTAGGGACTTACATAGGTGACTGTAGGGGTATACCATGGTACCTAGGGAAGACATCATGCCACACTTTGTAGAGTATACCCGGAGGGTGATTCTGTGTTAGAGTTTCACTTGCACCGATAAGTTGCTCTAGTGTTGGCTGGTGTAACTGTTCTTCCAACTAGTTAGTGGTTTTTTTTCTTTATCTCGTAGTAACTTTTCTAGTGTGTGATTGGTCTTCAATGTTAGAAAAAGCCTTAATGTGTCATTGATCTTTTCACACAATGGAAGATAAATAGTCCCACCAGTCATGAAGGATTCTGGGCCTGCCTTCGGTTAATTTGGAGCCACCACCACCACCATTACGATGAATACTTGACCAACAAGGGTCATTTGAGGCGACCGGGCCACATGAAATTGTGCCCGAGCCAAATCCGAGAGGAGAACACTCATATCCAAAGGAATTGACTATTTCTGATCTTGGAGCAGAAGCTCTCGGTCCATATAAGCCTTCGATCATTGACTTGTTGGCACCCATCATGGTACAATTTGTACCACCAAAGGTAACACATCATGAGTGTCAGATAGTCCTGCAATCAAGGATGGAAGAAAATGTTGCTACTTCGTCAGGGAGTCCTCACACTCCCTTTATGTATGCCACCACTAGGGGCATTCCACCTCCTAACTCACCTTCATAGGTTCGAACCACTATGGTATCGACCACCTCTACTTCGGGTAGTGGTATGATTTTTTCTATGGCGATGATCAATGAACCATTCACACAGAGTACGAAGGGTCCTCCATTTTCATATGGGATGCCTGACTTTGATACGAACTTGGTCCTCACCTACTCCACCCTACATACCATGGGTCTGGGGGAAGGGAGCTCAAACACTCCTCTAAAAGGGTCCATGGGTAGAACCTCATCCCCCTATAATGCTTTTCCTTATGGTGGAGGTCGCATACCTCCTTTGTTACCCTCGCTCGACGGTGCTTCTCAGCAACCTGTCTGGCCGAACATGAACTACAACTTGTTTGGAGCAGGTAGTCAAGGACCTTATTCCTACACCACATCAGTGGGTTCAATGTCATTATCTTTTTTTTATGCATTTGGAAACAATGCATTCTCGTCATCTGCCATCTCGGCCAGGGGAAAACCTGGTTTTGGATCACAAAATCCTATGCAGGGTACTATTCTTACACAGGGGGAAAACACAGGAGTCACCTCCTCATAAGGACTCTGGAATCTATGGCAGGGATTAGTTCCCTCATCAGGGAAATTGACCGAGGGAAACCCCCTCCATGGTCAATGGAACCCCAAGAAAGGCTCAGTACCTATTCCCGTCGGATCGACAAGGGGCAACCCTTTCCAGAATCTTTGGAACACAACATCAGAAGAAATCCCTTGCCATCCCTCAACCTCCTACTATGGGATTTAGCCGATGACATCTAAACAAGCGCAGTATCCAAATGTTGGCCAAGGCCATGGATTTTTACAAAACCTTGGTCAACAACCTAACTTCTCCTGGCAACCTAGTGCTAGCCAAATTTGAGGCTCCTTTCCTCCTGTACATAGTCAACAACCTAAGCTACCTTTTCTAGCAACGTTTCATCTTCTAGACTTGTCAAGATTGTTAAACAACCCAATCTGTCACAATCCACGTTGGCTTCCCATGTTGACCAAGTTTCCCTCAAACATTCCAAAGCTCGAAGGTAAGCCTAACTAATATCTAGGAAATCATGTGACCACCTTTCACCTACGGTGCTCATCCAACTCATTGAGAGATGAATCCATACATTTGTGTCTATTTCAACACACTCTTATCGAGAGTGTCACGAAATGGTACATCGAGTTCAACCATTCAAGATACTCTACTTTTGTAAAATTGGCAATGGTTTTTCTAAACTGGCAAATTGGTAATGGTTTTTGTAATCCGGGAATGATCATGCTTGATATGACCGAATTGAAACCTCATCTCCCATACCATGTTGCGATTCATATAGTAGTGGCTCACCACACAAAATATTTTACTCTGGACATTTTCTGCATGGTGGTTGATGAGGGAACCTCGACATGTGTGATTTCATTGGCGTGTTGGAAGGCCATTGGCCAACCTGTTTTGTCTCTATCACCTACTCTCCTTACTGATTTTGATGATCATTCTTTTAGACCACATGGAATCATCCCTTCTTTCCCCATGTAGTTGGGAAGGAAGACCATGTGCATCAAAGTTGAAGTGGTCGATGCACCTCTTGACTAGTACCTAATGTTAGGAATGAGTTGGACATATGCCATGCATGCAGTGGTTGCCACAATTTTTTTGGGTCTTGTTGTTTCCACACGAGGGATGAATTCTGAACATTGATCAATTGTCCTTCTTGAGGCCTGACCCTTCATCAGGGGCATCCACCGTCCTGATGATTGATAAACCACAACCCCACGTCATCAATGTGGGGGTTGGTTTGTGCCCACCTTTGATGGGTACATTCGATTACCTGCCTCCTTCTGGCGATGTCAAGATGCTATCGACTGTCCCTGACTAGCCTAGGGCTGAGATTTTTCAAGTGTCATCATTATGTATGACTTACTTTACCTATCTATGGACTCTTCCTTCCCCATCGACTTCGATGGAAGGGACAGGGAATCCTGGCATGTCTGTGCCCTTGTCTGTGGTAGAATTTGTGTACTCTATTGTCCACCAAGCTTCGACTGACCCTGATCCGACTCTTGCACTGGAGTTAGATCCAGTTCTCGAGCCTATTTGGGCTCAATATTCCCTTGCCAATACCGACTCTTTAGACTTGGTGTTACCCTCTTACGAGGCAATTTTAGAGGCATTGACTGGTCCAGACAAACCCTGGGATGATCTCCATCATAGATCTTATTTCCTCCCAGAGTTAATAAGAATAGATGTAGGAGAATTCATGTTGACTATGATTGGAGATAGGTCTTGTCCTATTAATCCCCTGGCTATGAACACAGTTTATGACGAAGGTAATATGTAAACCATTGCTGAAACGATACCTATTGACATATTCAAAACCCCTGACATTATGGAGAATGTCTTTGTCGGAGCGCACTGCTCCCCCAAGGAGATTCAAATCTACACAGATTTATGTAAATAATTCTGCGACGTTTTTGCCTGGTCTTACGAGGAAATGCCAGGAATTGATCTAAGAATTGTCAAACATGAAATAATGACTTATCCTGACACCAAGTTGGTCTGAGAGAAGCTTCATCTGGTCAATCCTCGGAAAGCGACAACTATTAAGGCTGAAGTAGAGAAACTTCTCAAAGATGGTTTCATCTACCCTATTCATTTGAATCAATGGGTGTCAAATCCTATTCCGGTCAACAAAAAGCAGGGAATGATTCACGTATGTATGGAATTCCATGATTTGAACAAGGCATGTATGAATAATAATTTCCCCACCCCATTCATTGACCATATTGTCGATGAGTGCATAGGTTGTGAGGTCTTTTATTTCATGGATGGTTTTTTGGGATACAATCAGATACAGATTAAGCCCGAAGACCAGCATAACACAACTTTTATCTCTCCATGGGGTACATTTTCTTATCATAATATGCCTTTTGGCCTGAAGAATGTTGAAGCCACTTTTCAGTGGGCCATGTCCTTTTCTTTCCATGACCTAAGACATATAGTAGAGGCTTATATCGATGATTTAGCATCACGATCTCATAAGAGAGCTGATCATCCCACACACCTCCAACTTATATTTGAGTGATGTATCTACTATCATATTCACTTGAATCCAAACAAATGCAGCTTTTGTGTGATGTCGGATCGTCTTCTAGGTTTCATAGTTTCGACAATAGGGATCATGGTCAATTATTTAAAGGTTGAGGTGATATTCCAATTGCCTCCCCCGTGCACAGTCCCTCAACTTCAGAGTTTATAGGGAAAATCCAACTTTCTTCGGTGTTTTATCGCAAACTATGCCAATATCACTAAAGGGTTCATGCATTTACCAAAAAAGGACATTCCTTTCTATTGAGATGAAGCTGCTCAACACTCTTTCGAAGCATTGAAACCCCCCCTCATGTATGCCCCTTTGCTCTGGCCTCCCAATTATAATAAATATTTCTTATTGTATTTGGCCACTGCAGAGTCAATCATCTGTATGGTCTTGGTTCAAGAGGATGATATTATTGAAGAGAATGTGATTTATTACCTGACCTGAGGCCTGGTTGGACCATAAATCAACTACTCCCATGTTGAAAAGCTAGTGTTGGCAACAATGCATGCTATCCAACGGTTCGATCATTATATTATGCTTCATAAGACCATTGTCATTGTCATTGTGAATCTATTTCAATACGTGTTGACATGACGCGTCATCGGTGGGAATATCAGTAGATGAATCATTATCCTCTAGGAATTTGACTTGGATTTTGTTTCTGCGAAATCCAAAAAATAACTCGTCTTTGAGGAACTTATCTCGGAACATCTGGTCGAATCAGGGGATGTTACACTCGAAGAATCACCGATTAATGGAGATCATTTTTTTATTTCATCTTTGGACCCCTGGTATGGAGATATACTAGTCTATCTCCAGACTTTGAAGTGCCTCACATCTGCTTCTTTTGATGAGTGTCGACGTATATGCCATCAGGCAAAGGAATATCTCATACTCGATGACACCCTCTATCGTCGATGTGTAGATTGCATCCTTCGCTGGTGCCTAAGTCATGAATAAGCAGAAATCGTTCTTAATGACTGCCACACTAGAGCATGTGGTGGTCATTTTTCTGGGTTGGAAAAAACCTAAAAGATTCTATGATTCAGTTACTTTTGGTCGACGTTAATCAAGGATTGTGTTGAATTGTTAAAGAAGTGCCACCCATGTCAGATCTTCTCTCAGAATATGAGGGCACACCCCACTCCCATGTTTCCTGTTATTACAGTTGGTCCCTTCACCAAGTGGGGGATTGATTATACTACATGCCACCCGACCTCAGCCAGGGGGCATCACTATATCATTGTAGCAGTAGACTACTTCACAAAGTGGGTTGAGGCTATGCCAACGTTCAAAGATGATGTCAAAACAACAATTCTCTTTATTTTTAACCAGATAGTAGCAAGGTTCGGCATCCTGAAGGAGATTGTCACTGACCATGGTAGTCACTTTCAGAACAAAATGATGTTTGATTTAACTTCACAGCTTGGGTTGAGGCAAGAAAATTCATTACCCCAATACCCACAAGAAAATGGTTCGGTGGAATTTGTGAATAAGTCCCTCAAGACTATTCTACAATGAAGGATCAATTCGGCCAAGTCAAATTGGAATTTTATGTTGTACTCAACATTGTGGGCCTACCTATTGTTTATGAATATTTCCACTGGTTTCTCACCTTTTATACTCGTTTATAGGCTGGAAGCAGTCTTTTCAATAGAGTGTCATATCCCATCTCTAAAGTTGGCAGTACAGTTATTTCCAGACACTTCACCATTTGAGGAATGCTTATTATATATCGAGCAACTCGATGAGTAATGACGTGATGCATCCTTGGCTAACAAGGCTCACAAGAAAAGAGTTAAGTGTTAGTATGATCGATCCGTTCATCCTCATATTTTCTCCAAAGGCGACCTTGTCCTAGTCTATTACCAAGATAAGGATCCCTTGGGGGAAGTCAAGTTCAAACCCATTTGGTTCGTACCTTTTATCATGAAGGAGGTACTAAAGAAGGGAACTTATCGTCTGGTTGACTTCGAAGGGAATTCTTTAGCGGAGCCCAGAAATGGGCTCTACCTCAAGAAGTATTACTCGTAGGTGGATCTCCTTGGGTGAATTATTCTACATATGTATAGTTCTTATACAGTTAGTTTGTTTTATCTTTTTGTTTTATGGACGTGTCATTATTGATGTCATCTTTTTCACTGTGGCAGATGTTAAGTGAATCAGAGGTGTTTGTTGGGTTCGCAGATGATGCTATCTAACACAGTCGAAGGATTTATTCCGCATCTTTGGTGATATTCACACCTCGGGGCTAGTTGCTATCTTCTGGAGATATCTATTTAGGTGACGCCACAAACAATGTCGTCGAATACAGTGAAGTGATAGATTTTCTTCATGATGCTTTGTAACATGCTATATCTCACCTTTGGGCCTACTTAGATGCATAGCTAGTTGTGTCCCAATTAAATGGGGTTTACCGCATTTATGATCCAATTGTACACCGACAGTTCCTTAGGGTACATCTCTTAGAACGTTTCTTTGATTACATTACATATATCCATGTTCCTAGGAGACTAAATCAAATGATAGATACTGTAGCTAATCAAGTATTAGATTGGCATATTTCACACACATAGAAAGAATCAGACACATACACATGTACATACATTGTAAAAATGTGATCCATAAGACATAAAATATGTAAATACGCATATATATATAAATCAAAAGTATCAGAGTACATAGGTGGGTGCAAGCGCCTCAAAAGATAATTTATCCATTATACATTGTGGGGATTATGCCCTCAAAAGTATACAAAATAGTGCCCTCGGCACATAAGTAGTCCAGCCTATCTAAGAACAGAGCCTGTAGGCCCTGCCATAGTGAAAGACGACATTTTCCAAACACTGGAAAAGATAGACCTAGGTCCATGGAATCCCAACTACATGAGGCTGTATAGATGGCGGGAGATCCTCGATATCGACCATGGGCACTGTATGAGTGAGCGCGGTGAGGTTCTTCTCCACCTGTCTCAACACTCTCTCAGCCTCTTCAGCTGGAGGTCCACCTGCTATTGTTGCTAGTCTGGCAGCCATTGCTAGTGCTACCTCTGGTCAAGGACGCTGCCTGCTCCTCAAAAAATCTATTGGATGCACTGGTCCCACATCTGTACATAATAGATACATAGTTGTCAAATAATCTGGTACACATAAAAATAATATATATAAAAAGAAAACAAAATAAAAAAAAAAATTAAAAGAAAACATACATATCTCTCCTCACTCTACTCCTTTATTATACGGGCATATCAGGGTCCCTAAAGAAGTTGATCCTAGCATAGGGGTAGTCCTCTATAACTATAATCTGCTGAGACCACCAGTCAAAGAAAGTATCGCTGAAGGCCTCTATGGTCCTCCCTTCCCTCTGTCGTGGTAGAAATTCCACCCATCTACACATTGCTGGGAGTGAGGCCACATGCCCTCACATTGTCTCTTGTGGACTAATACTGGGCACCCTCTTGAAGAAGAATGAACACAAAATGGTCCCAAATACTAAGTTTTTGTTACTCCGACCATGACACTCGGTGAGTTGTATCTTCATGCAGTCTATCATGGTCGTGCTCCAGTTGAATATTCATGCATTTAAGCATTGCACCACACAATGCATGTGTTCCCGAGATGCCTGATGTAAGGCCTCAGATCCAGTGATCCACCCAATGAGTAAAACTATCACTTTCAGTGATAGGTTGGTGATATTATGGATTGTCACCTAAGAACCTACTTTCTTAGTGTCGGCCTCGTAATGTAGTTTGATCAACTCAACAATGTTGTGGGGCCCAGGGGGAAAAGAACACAAGTTGACTGGTTCACCTATCCTCGAGAGGCCAGTCAGATAGTAAATGTCTTCAGTTGTTGGATTCAACGACTACCCCTCAAGAATGAATGCCTCAACGTCAGGGTACCAATAGTCCACCAAGGCATTCATCAACCTGGGTTGTGTCCTCATGAATGGACATCGAAAGAACTTCCACAAACCGCATTGTCTCAATCTGGCCATAGCTGCAAGGTCCTCATCGACCAATATATCTATGTCTTCATGCTCTCTCTCTCTCAAGTGGACATACATCCTGTCAAATGACAAGTTCAAAGGGAAGTTAACTCTTGTACTTTCAATTTTTCCATGTTCTTGAGGGTGTATGCAGGTTGTATAAGACACAGTCGCATATGCATGTGGGCAGATTATTTTATGCCCACGGGCATATGCGGGTTTTCCTTGGACAAACCACGTACACATAGGGCCACCCCATTTTAGGAGTGCATGCCCCCCAAAAAACTAAAATAAATGCAAAAAGAAGGTCTTGAAATGAAAGAGGGGTTGATTTGTACTTACTTGGTCTGAGAAGAAGTTTGTTTCTTCCTCTGAAGCTCCCAAAATCAACTCTTTTAGCAAAGGGGTCTTTTGGGATTTTTAGTCAATTCTCAATTTGCAAGGGTGATAATGAGCTGTCAGTTTCTATTTATAGACCTTTTTGGCCCTTTTTGTCATTTTCTGAACCCTTTTGTCGTTTTTTCTAGCTTGAAAATTAGTTAAAGTGGTTCTTGATTTTCTCATTGGATGTTATGATACACTTCACTTTTGGTTTGAAAAACGTTTTGGAAGATGGGTCACTTTTTAAGATTCTTTGGTAAAACTTGTTTTTTCCAAATTTTTGCATTTAAGTTAGGATTTCAACTCCACTTTTTGCATCGTGTTGTCTTTTCCACTTTGCCATAGGATCGATCCCACCGAATTGTGACACAAAACCGTCATTGCTTCTCTAGAAGTGTCATAATTTAGTGGTAGAGCCTACCTTCACATGGATGTCTTAGGTAGATCCTGGTTGCATTTTGGTGTCCATGTCATCGTTAATGACTTTAGGCTCGGGAGTCCTTGTTAGTCTTTTCCTATTCATGAGATTAAGCCTCATATGTCCGATGTGCTATCGCTCTTGGCCTCACCCTCGGGAATACCAAGAAAATGAGTCTTCTTTTAAGCCCTTTTCAGACTCTTTAAACATGAAAATATTGCCGAGCGATCTTGCTGTCCTTCACGCTCACCAAAATAAAATTTGAAGGCATGTATGTCTGGCGATACTTTACCCCTTTTTCAGTCTATATGGTCAATTGTACGAACAAAGGTATACTCTAGGAACTCTGGTTCACTAGAAGAGTATTCTCAGGTATAAATTTAACCCTTTTTCGGGACTGAGGGACTAAATTTATGAAAAAGGAATCTCCACGGAGTCCATAGTTAAGCTCTTTTCAGACTCCCTAAAATTGAAAATATTGTCGAGTGACCTTGTTCCTTCACACTTGTTAAAATGGTCCAGAAGAACATCCCCTATGGAGTCCATAGTTAAGATCTTTTCAGACTCCTTAAAATTGAAAAGATCATCAAGTGACCTTATTCTTTCACACTCCTTAATTGGTTTAGAAAAACATCTACTGGCATGAGTTTACCCTTTTTTCAACATGTAGATTAAGGAGGAAAAAGGTACACCTCAGGAGATTCGTCTCGCCAGGAGATTTCTCCTAATTAAAGTTTATACTTTTTTGCACTAAGGGGACTAAATATAGAAAAAGGTTGCGAGTCCATAGTTAAGATCTTTTCAGACTCCTTAAAATTGAAAAGATTTCCAAGTGATCTTCTCTTTGTCACACTCATTAAAATGGTTTTGAATAGATGTCTTTTCAGTGCTATTTTATCCCTTTTTGAACCGACTAGACTACCTTCGAAAAAGCTACCCCAATGGAGTCTTCTTTTATGATTTTTCAGACTCTCCAAAAGTGAAAAACCACCGAGCTTACCTTCTCTAGGCTCATGAAAAATACATTGAAGGGGGTTTTATCATGTCTTTCTAATAACAGTTTCATCTCTGCGTCTTTGATCTAATGCATGCTCCATTTTTCTCTCAACTAAACCTTTGAAGCATGCCTCATACACAAGCCTTGTATCACTTTGCCTCTGCAACCTGGCACCTTGACCCATGGAGGAATTTTCCCCTAGTGTCCTTTTCCTGCACATGTCTCCTTTATATGAACATTACTATGTTCCTTGCACTTGGAACTAGTATGATTGCAACACTCGTTCCTCCTTTGTAATGTAGCATTCTTTTATTCGTTTTTCAATCTCTTCAAAATATTGAAAAAGACAAAAAAAATCAAATATACCCCAAAAAGAGGATGAAAAAAATATTTTCTTTTTATGGCAGCACAATGAGTCACCCTTGGACAAATCACATCCTTTCATTTGTCATCAAGATTTGGGATTTAATATGACCTTAGGAATATTTTCTCGCTACATAGATCTGTGTCCTCCTTGATTTGGTTATTCTTCCAAACACATGGAGAGTTTGCGTTTCCTCCTTCATCGTGAACCTATGCCAATGTCATGTTGCCTAAGTTTGATCATTTTTTCTGTTGTTGTCCAAGGGAAGTTTTACCCAACCCAAATCAGCCTTTCTGTAGTTTGTCTCTTTCCCTCATGCCCGACCATCCCCATAAGTCCAATCAAGTCTTTGTTCGAAATCAATGAACTTCTCTACATGATCATCGATATCCTCGTGTCTGTTCCCCGACGAGCCATCGAAGAACTCTGGGTAGTGAAGTCGTACACTCACATTACACTCCTACCCAATTTTTGAAGATCTTGAATTTTTTGCTCAAGCTCTAAAGGCCTCATCTCCAACCATCATGCATCATTTGGCTTCTTGAATATGGATACTATACATGTATATCTTTGATTTTGAGATGTAGATCTGCTATGTACTTCTCGCGAATACACTTTATATAGTTATATGACATGGATATGTAGTGTATTTGATTGGAAGCCATGATTTATTTCATCTTTAGCATGGGTATGCCCACCTTGATGAGACAATTGTTATTTTGCAGATGGCACCTCCCGAACTCTGGTCCTGGGCTCACTCGCTTCGTATGTTGGTGAAGATTTGTAATGTATTTCGGCCATCAGATGCTCTTCTGACTTCTATAGTGAGAAAACCCCTCTACGGACTACACCAGGGTTCTAAAGTGTAGGCAGAGCTAACCGTCTAAAGTCTCCTACTTTTTATCAACTATCTCATCATTACCCCACAATCATACATAAAATACAAAGTATAGGGATCCGATAGGAATACCTGAAACTGTACGTCCGGTGTCGATCCCTTTGCGCTTGGTTGTTTCCCAACTGCAAGTCTCCTCCAAAGGTTGACCTGAATTCACCAAAAGACAAACAAGAAACTAAAAGAATGCATTCTACATATGGATTAGTGGGTTAGACATCATAATCAAGAAATGTAAACAAATCTTAAAGATTTAAGACGTCATTTGGCGGGACGTAAAAAGTACTTATTTATATTAATCTCACAAAAGTCGTTTACAACATGAGACAGACACTGCTCCTCAAACTTGGTCCTAGGCTCCTCTTCACCATGCACCAACTTCTTCCACATATTCTTCCCCTCTTTAGTTATCACTAGGGAAATGACAAGGGTTTTCAAAGGAGGAAGAAGGAATTCTCGCTCAAACTCACAATGTGGTTGGAAAATATTGGGGCTAAGGGGGAATATTGAAATGGGCAGAGTTTCTATGCTCTCATGCTTCCCTTTGGAATGGAACCCCAACTCCTTTTATAGGCCAAAAGAGATAGTAACATTTGGGATGACTGGCTATGGGCATTCAACTAATTAAGTAACGGCTCGAAAACCCGTATCCCTTTTCAATTTTCATTTTTTCGTGATTTTTTGTGAGTGTATGCGAGCTATAGTGGTGCAGCAAGTGTGTGTACATGGGAAGTAGTGGTGTAGGGAGCATACGCCTTCAAAACAATGGTTTTTATAAGAGATGTTTAGTGATGGCTTGGAAAAGATAACGAGTAATATGGCTTGATGCTAGGTATGCATGTCTGGTGCAGTTTAGGGTTATAACAGATACCCCCTAATGTGTGAGGTCAGAAGAGCATATGATGGCCTAAATACATTACAAATATTCACCAATGTACGAAGCGAGTGAGCCCAGGGACCAGATTTCAGGAGGTTCCATCTGCAAAATAACAATTTGTCTCATCGAGGCGGTCATACCCATGCTCGAGATGAAATAAAATCATGGATGTCAATCAAATACACTGCAGATCCATGTCATATAACTATATAAAGTGTATCTGTGAGCAGTACACAATGGATCTACATTTCAAAATCAAAAGATATACATGTATAGTATCCATCTTCAAGAAGCCAATGATGCATGATGGTTGGAGATGAGGTCTTCAAAGCTCAAGAAACAACTTCAAAATCATCAAAACTCAGGTAGGAGTGTAATGTTAATGTACGACTTCACTACCTAGAGGTCTTTGATGACTCATTGAGAACAAACAAGAGGATCTTGGTGATCAGGTGGAAAAATTCATTGATTTTGAGAAAGGACTTGATTGGACTTTCAGGGTGGTCAGGCATGAGGACAAGAGACAAATTACAGAAGTGTCGACTCAAGTTTAGTAAAAATTCCCTTGGACAAAATCACGGCAAGAGATGAGACTCAGGAAGCATGGCATTGACATAAGTTCATGATGTAGGAGACAATGAGAACTCTCCATATGTTTGGAAGGGTAACCAAATGGAGGAGGACACAACTCTATGCAGTGAGAACAACTTCCTAAGGTCATATTGAATCCTAGGGCTTGACGAACAAACAAAAGGATGTGCTTTGTCCAAGGGTGACTCATTGTGTTTTCAACAAAAAGAAAATACTTTTCCCTTCCTCTTTTTTGGGTATATTTGATTTTTTTTGTCTTTTTCAATAATTTTGGAAATCTTGAAAAAGAATAAAAGAATGCTACGTTACAAAGGAGAAACGAGTGTTGCATACATAATAGTTCCAAGCGCAAGGAACACACTAATGCTCAGACCAAGGGGACATATGTAGGAAAAGTACACTCGGGATATCCTCCATGGTTCAAGGTGTCAAGACACAGAGGCAAAGTGATACAAGGCTTGCGTATAAGGCATGATTTAGATGGTTTAGTTGAGAGCAACATGGAGCTGGCATTAGGAAAAATACACAGGAATGCATATGTAATTATTAAGACACAATGATAACGTCCTTCGATGTAATTTTAATGAGCCCAGAGAAGGTAAGCTTGATGGTTTTTCATTTTTAGAAAGTCTGAAAAAACGTAAAAGGAGACTCCACTGAGGTACCTTTTTCGAAGGTAGTCTAGTCAGTTCAAAAAATGGGGTAAACTAGCACCAAAAATATGTCTATTCAAAACCATTTTAACGAGTGTGACAAAGACAAGATGACTCGACAAATTTTTCATATTTAAGGAGTCTAAAAAAAGATTAACTATAGACTCCGTGAGGGATGTTCTTCTTGACCAATTTAACGAGTGTGAAGAAACAAGGTCACTCGACAATATTTTCAATTTTAGGGAGCTTGAAAAGATCTTAACTATGGAATCTGTGGGGGTTCCTTTTTCGTAAATTTAGTCCCCCAAGCCCGAAAAAAGGGTTAAATCTATACCTGAGAATACTCTTTTAGAGAACCAAGGCTCCTAGAGTATAACTTTGTTCATACATTTTATCGTCCAGACTGAAAAAGGGGTAAACTACCGCTGGACAAACGTGCCTTCAAATTTTAGTTTGGTGAGCACGAAGGGAAACAAGATCGCTCGGAAATCTTTTCATGTTTAAAGGGTCTAAAAAGGGATTAAAATAAGAATCGTTGTTTTGGGAGTTCTGAGGGTGAGGTCAAAAGAGATAATGAATTATGCAAGTGAGACTCAAACTCATAATCAGAAACAATTAAAAAGGGACTCTCGAGCCTATAATCATTAGTGATGACATGGACACCAAAATGAAACTAGGATCTACCTAGGGCATCCATGTGAAGGTGGGATCTACCACTAAATTACGACACTTCTAGAGCAGGAGTGAGGGTTTTGTGTCGCAATTCGGTGGGATCGATCCTATGGAAAAGACAAAAATACAATGAGGTACAACAAGTGGAGGTGGAATCCTATCTTACATGCACAAAGTTGGAAAAATGACTTTTTACAAGTTGACCTTTAAAAATGACCCAACTCTCAAAAAGTTTCCAAATACCCAAAGTAACATGTATTGTAACATCCCCGAAGAAACTCAAGAACCATACTAAACGATTTTCAAGCTAGAAAAAATGACAAAAGGGTCCAAAAAATGACAAAAAGGGGCCAAAAAGTCTATAAATAGAAGTTGGCATCTCATTATCACCATTGTAATTTGAGAATTGACAAGAAAGTTGAAAACACCCCTTTGCTGAAAGAGTCTATTCTGGGAGCTTCAGTGGATGAAATAAACTTCCTCTTGTACCAAGTAAGTACAAACTAGCCCCTCCTACCTTTCATTCTTCCCTTTTTGCATTTCTTTTTGTTTTTTGGGGGGGCGCTAACCTTTAAAGAGATTGGCCCTGCATGTGTGCGGGTTGTCCAAGAATAGCCCACATGTGCATGCGGGTAGAAGATAATTTTCCCATGTACACACGCGAATGTCACCAAGACAGCCCGCGTACACCCTCCAATAAGTGGAAAAATAAAAAGGCAAGAGTTAACTCCCCATGACTTTGTCATTTTGCAAGATGTGTGTTCATTGGAGAGAGAGGGAGCATGAGGAAATTAATTTTTTGGTATCGGAAGACCCTGCTGCTATCGTTGTTTTATCACAATGGGGGTTGTTAAATTTCTTCCAATGTATGTTTATGAGGGCTCAATCCAGGTTGTTAAATGCTTTGATAGATTATTGGCATCATGAAACAGAGGAATTTATGCTCGAGGGGCATTCGTTGACTCCAACGACTGAAGACATTTACTTCCTGACTAGTCTCTCTAGGAGAGAGGATCTAGTCAACTTGTGTACTTTTCCCCTCAGGCCTCACAACATTGAGGAGTTGATTGGAATCCATTGCGAGGTTGGTACTGAGAAAGTAGGTTCCCAGGTGCCTATACACAATATCAACAACCTATCATTGAAAGTGATAGTTCTTATCATTGGGAGGATCATTGGATCCACGGATTTACATCAGGATTATCAGGCGCACACACATTGTGCAGTACTGTGCTTAAATGCATAGATTTTTTACTGGAGTAAAACCATGCTGGATTGCATGAAGAGACAGCTAACAGAGTGTCGGATATGGGAACACCAAAAATTTGAGTTTGGGACTGTTTTATGTTCCTTTTTCTTTGAGAGGGTACCCAATATCAGTCCTCGAGAGACAATATGAGAGAACACAGCCTCTCTCCCAGCACTATGCATATGAGCAATGTTTTTTCCATGACAGGGGGGAGGGAGGACCATCGAGGCCTTCGATGATAATTTTTTTGACTTGTGGTATCGTCAAATTCTAGCTATAGAGGAATATCCCTATGTCAGGATCAACTTTTCTAGAGATCCTGAAATGCCTGTACCTCCTGGAGAAGAGCGATGAGAGCTAGGTATGTTTGTTTTTCAAAGTTATTTAATTTTTTATTTCTTTTTATATATATCATTTTTATGTGTACTAGAGTATCTCACAACTCTGTATCTGTTATGTACAGATGTGGGACCAGTGCATCCAACAAACTTCTCAAGGACTAGGTGACGTCCTTGTTGTGGGTGGGAAATCCCTACTATGGACTAGCATTAAGGGTTTTATCATGCATGTAGAAATGACCTAAAGTCTCCTACTTTTTACCAACATCCCAAGCTTAACTCCCATTACTCATATGCAAATACAAGGCTAAATAGATCTAGTTACTATACCTTAGTTCTCATGTTTGATGTCGATCCCTTTAACTCTTGGTCGCTCCTTGAATGTAGCTCTCCTCCTAATGTTGACCTTCATTCATAAAAGACAAACAAAGAAATCCACATGCATATAACCTATAAACTAATGGGTTAGAGATTCTATCAAAATATAATCAAATTTAAATATTGACAATCTCATATGGCGGGATGGGAAAAGTACTTCTTTTATTAATCTCACAAAAGTAACCTTACAATGGTGAGATCGGCCACTGCTCCTCAAATCTGGTCCTGGGCTCCTCTTCAAGTGTGCTCCAACTACTTCTATATATGCTTCTCTTCACACAATAGTTTCAAAAGGTTGGGACAAGGGGAATACTAAATCGGGTATAGTTTCTTTGCTAAGATTTTCCTCCTTCCAAATGGGACCCCTACCCCTTCTTTTATAGGCTAGAAATGGCTAGGTATTTGGTCGAGTGACCGACTATGGATGGTCAGTCGATTTAGTTAACTTACCCAAAACTGTGTGTTCTATTTGCAACTTTCCATTTTTCATGCTTTTTAGGTATACGCGGGCTATAGTGGGTCAGCCAGCATACACACGCATGCAGTAGTGGAGCAAGGTGCGTATGCCTTCAAAAAGAGTGTTTTTCTAAGAAGTTGTTCAGTAGTGGCTTGGAAAATAAGTCAGATGAGATGGAATGATGCTCGGTAAGCATGCCTGGTGAAATTTAGGGTTATAACAGATACCCCCTAATGTGTGAGGGTTATAAGAGTATCTGATGGCCGAAATAGATTATCAATCTTCACCAACGTACCAAACAAGTGAGCCTAGGAACTAGAATTCGGGAGGTGCCATCTGCAAAATAAAAATTGTCTCACCGAGGCGAGCATACCCCTGCTTGAAATGAAATAAAATCATGGATACCAATCAAATACACTGTAGATCCATGTCATATAACTATATAAAGTGTAGCCACGAGAAATACACAACGAATCTACATCTCGAAATCAAAAATATATACATGCATAGTATCCATCTCCAAGAAGCAGATAAGGCATGATCGCTAGAGATGAGGCCTTCAGAGCTTGAGAAACAGCTTCAAAATATTCACAACTTGGGTAGGAGTGTAATATGAGTGTACGACTTCACTACCCAGATGTCTTCGATGGCTTTCCAGGAATGGACTAGAGGATTTTGATGATCAGATTGAGGGATTCATGGATATTGAACAAAGACATGATTGGGGTTCTAGACATGGGGGTAAGAGACAATATGTAGAGGGGGCCGACTCAGGAAGCATGATATTTTGACATAATTTCATGACGAAGGAGGCACCGAAAATTGATCCATATGGATATCGGTGGCCACCTAGCTTTTCCAACTAGCTCAAAATAGTTTTCTGACATTTTTGGCAATTTACTATTTTTAGTAGTTTTAACTTCTGGGGCCATTTTGAGGGCCTAAATGAAGGTTTTTCAGTGTCAAGCTCATCAATTATATTCAAAGGTATTATTGATCCCCCAAAATGAATCTCCTCGATGATACCTTTCCAACGGGCTATCACACGCCTAAAACGGAGATCGTATGCAAAAGTTACGACCCCGAGAAGTTGATGTACTAACTTACCCAAACAGGGCCCACATGACTTTTGGCACTTCATCTCCTAGGGTTAGGTTTTTGGATTTCTAGGGTTTTTGGCATTCTTTCTTATTGTAAAAAGGCCTTCATATCCTCCTTGTAACCTTCTTCTTGTGAATGCACACTGTCGTCACATCTCTTCTCAGAGATAAGCCGCCACCATTCCAGCAAGCTTGTTTCTACTGCATTTTACAGTTTCAACTTATTTCGTCATTGAATAGAAAACCAATTTTACTATACCTATGTTATTTTGTGTTAAACTCCTATTAATAATTTGTATTCATTTCATTATTCTCATAAAATCCAGATCACAAACTCTCCATATGTTTGGAAGAATAACCAAACGGAGGAGGACACAACTCTATGTAGTGAGAATAGCTTCCTAAGGTCATATTAAATCCCAGGTCTTGACAAACAAACGAAAGGATGTTCTTTGTCCAAGGGTGACTCATTGTGTTTCCAATAAAAATAAAATACTTTTCCCTTCCTCTTTTTTTGGTATATTTGATTTTTTTGTCTTTTTCAATAATTTGGGAAATCTTGAAAAAGAATAAAAGAATGCTACGTTACAAAGGAGGATCGAGTGTCATGGACATACTAATTCCAAGTGCACCAAACACATGGATGCTCAGGGAAAAGGGACATATGCAGGAAAAGGACACTCGAGAAAAATCCTCCAGGAGCCAAAGGTGTCAAGACGCATAGGCAAAGTGCTACAGGACTTGCGTATAAGGCATGCTTCAGATGGTTCAGTTGAGAGAAAAATAGAGCCAACATTAGGCCAAAGATGCAAGTATGAAAATGCGATTAATAAGAAACACAATGGTAACATCCTTCGATGTAATTTTAACGAGCCCAGAGAAGGTAAGCTTGGCGGTTTTTCATATTTAGTGAGTCTGCAAAACGCGTAAAGGAGACTCTACTAGGGTACCTTTTTCGAAGATAGTCTAGTTAGCTCGTAAAAGGGGTAAAATAGCACCGACCAGACATCTATTCAAAACCATTTTAATGAGTGTGATAAAGAGAAGGTCACTCGACAATTTTTTCATTTTTAAGGAGTCTAAAAAAATCTTAACTATGGACTCTGTCAAGAATGTTCTTCTGGACCAATTTAACGAGTGTGAAAGAATAAGGTCACTCGAAGATATTTTAAATTTTAGGGAGTCTGAAAAGAGCTTAACTATGGACTCTGTGGGGGTTCCTTTTTCATAAATTTATCCCCTCAGGCCTGAAAAAGGGTTAAAATCATACTTGAGAATACTCTTCTAGGGAACTGAGGCTCCTAGAGTATACCTTTATTCGTACAATTGACCATCCGGACTGAAAAAGGGGTAAATTACCGCCAGATAGATGTGACTTCAAATTTTAGTTTAGCGAGTGTGAAGGTCAACAAGATCACTCGGCAATATTTTCATTTTTAGAGGGTCTGAAAAGGGCATAAAAGAAGACCCGTTATGTTCTGGGAGTCTCGAGGGTGAGGTCAAAAGTGATAATGCATCATGAAAAATGAGGCTCAAACTTGTAATAAAGATAAACTAATAAGGACTCCTGATCCTATGGTCATTAGTGACGGCATGGACACCAAAATGCAACCAGGATCTACCTAGGGCATCCATGTTAAGGTAGGCTCTACCACTAAAATACGACACTTCTAAAGAAACAATGATGGTTCTGTGTCGCAAATCGATGGAATCGATCCTATGGTGTAGTGATAAAGACAACGAGATGCAGAAATTAGAGGTGGAATCCTAACTTAAATGGAACAAGTTGGGAAAAAAAAGACTTTTTACCAAAGGACCTTTTAAAAAGACCCAAATCTCCGAAAAGTTTCCCAAAACCCAAAGTAACAATTATCGTAACAATCCATAGAAAAATCCTGAACCATACTAAATGATTTTAAATTTCGAAAAAATGACAAAAGGGTCCAAAAATTGACAAAAAGTGGCCAAAAAGTCTATAAATAGAAGTTGCTAGCTCATTATCACTATTGCAAATTGAGAAATTGACTAAAATCCAAAAATACCCCTTTGTGAAAAGAATTGATTCCAGGAGCTTCAGTGGACAAAACGAACTTTCGCTTGGACCAAGTAAGTACATAATAACCCCCCTTGCATCTCCATACTTTATTTAAGCATTTCATTTTGTTTTTGGGGGGGGCGCTGACCTTTAAAATGGTCATCCCTACGAATACACGGACTCTCTTAGGACAACCAGGGTATGCCTGCATGCAGAGTAAATATTGCACACGGGCATACACGACTGTCTACATTATAGCCCATGTATACCCTCCCTCATAGGAAAAAAATATAAAGAATACAAGAGATAATCCCTCCTGAATTTGTCAATTGCAGGATGTATGTTCACTGGAGGGAGAGAGAGAATGAGGACTTTGATGTTGAGGTCTCAGATAACCCTGATGTGGTAGTTGCTCTAGCCCAATTCGGCTTGTTTAAGTTCTTCTAGAGTGCATTTATGCGGGCACAACCTAGGCTGCTGAATTCCTTGATTTATTACTGGCACCCAAACATGGAGAAGTTCATTCTTGAGGGACAGTCATTGACTCCAACAACTAAAGATATATACTTTTTGACTGGCCTCTCAAGGAGAGGGGAACCAATCAACCTTCACATGTTTCCGTCTAGGCCTCAAAACATAGCAGAGTTGATTAACCTCCATTGCGAGGCAGGTACTCAGGTGTCGTTTCATAAGATCAACAACCTATCGCTGAAAGCGATAGTTTTACTCATTGGGTGGATTACCGGATCCACGGCTTTACACTAGGCTTCCAGGGTGCACATGAATTGTGCAGTTCATTGCTTAAATGCACAAATATTTGACTGGAGTACTACATTACTTGACTGCATGAAAAGGAAGTTGACAGAGTGTCGGATGCGGAGGCACAAAAACTTTGGATTTGGTACTATACATTGTGCTTTCTTCTTCGAGAGGGTACCTAGTCTGAGTCTGAGGGAGATTGTTCGAGGGCATGTAGCCTCCTCTCCAATAGTGAATAGATGGGCAACATTGTTGCCGCGGCAGGGGGGGGGGGACTATTGAGGCCTTCGACGACAAGTTTTTCGATTAGTGGTATAGAAGATTCCATCAATAGAGGACTATCCCTATGCCGAAATTGAATTTTCCAGGGACCCATACATGGGCATACCTCCCGGAGTGGTCCGAGGAGAGATAGGTAGGTTTTCTTTTCAAAGTTTTTTTTTTTTTTTTTATTTTTATGTTGTTTTTACTTATATCAGTTTTTTGTATACCAGAGTAACTGACAGATATGTGTTTGTTGTGTGCAGATGTGGGACCGGTGCATCCAGTGGATTTTGTGAGGACTAGGCGACGCCCTCAACCAGAGGCTACACCAGCTGCAATCGGCAGACCAATAGTAGTAGGGGGACCTCCGGCCAGTGAGGTTGAGAGAGTTTTGAGATGGGTAGAGAAGAAATTTACCTCCCTTACTCGCATAGTCCCCATGGAAGAGATTGAGGATATGCCACAATCCATGCAGCCTCATGTAGTGGGGGCATCACGAACGTGGGTCTAGATTTTTCATCGTTTTTCAAACACCGTTGATCATTATAACAGGGCCAACAGGCCTTGTCCTTAGTTAGGCTGGACAACTTATGTGCCGAGGGAACTATTTGTATATATTTTTAGGGCATAAGCCCCGTGACTTTCTACTGGATGTATTTTTGAGGAACTTGCGCCCACTCATGTACTCTAATATTTTTGATATTATATATGGATTTTTATGTCTTTTTATGTCTTATGGATTACATCTACTTTACAAATGTATTGACATGTGCATGTGCATATTTGATGCCAATCTAATATTTGATTAGCTAGAGTATCTGTAATTTGATTTAATCTCCTAGGAACATGAAAATATGTAATATAATAAAAGTTTCGTTCTAAGAGGCGTACCTTAAGGAATCATCAGTGTAGAGTAGGATCATGAACACAGTATACTCCATTTAACTGAGACACAACCAGCTGAGCATATAAGTAGACCCAGAGGTGGGAGATACCAAGTGACAAAGCCTCATGAAGTAACTCAATAATTGAGCTATATTTAGCGACATTGTTTTCGGTGTTGTCTAAACATATACCTACCGAAGATAGCAACTGGCCCCGAGGTGTGAAAATCACCCAAGCTACAGAGGCAAGCCTTCGAGTGTGCCAGCTAGCACCATCCACGAATCCAATGAACACCTCTGATTAATTTGACATATGCCATAGTGAAGAAGATGACATAAAAAATGACACATCCATAAAACCAAAGACCCAAAAAGTAATAGTACACAGACTATGCATATATTACAAAAATTCACCCAAGGCGACCCACCTATGAGTAATACTTCTTGAGGTAGAGCCCATTTCTAGGTGTTGGACAACTGAGAGGGGGGGTGAATCAGTTGTTACTGAGCTTAAACAATTATTCTTATTTTAAACTCTTTACACAACAATTAATGCTAGTCACAATAATGCAGGGAAGTAAGCAATAGAGCATTCATCATCAGCCACACATATGAGATACACAGAGACAGATATTTCCTGAGGAAACCCATACAGGGTAAAAAACTCTTCTTATTTATATGATAAGTAATCTTTACATTCTTTACATTATCATACATATGAGCACAAAATCATAATGAGGATACAACCTCTGTTTTGCAAGCTGCTACTTGCTGAGAGCACCAAATCTCTAGATTCTCTAGCACCAACTAGAAGGAATATACAACTACCTATGTTCAAGCACCCACTTGAACCTCTGAGGACAACAGTCCTCCCTAGCACCTCCCTACAACCCTGAAATATCAATTTTTTCTAATGAAACTTATCATAGTGATACAATATTTATCATTGGCTTACAAGACTTATCACTGTTCTACTATGCTTCTCTACTCTCCTGTATCAATGTCTCTCTGTCTACATCTTCTTGGGATTTCTGATCTTCTATTTTTCTCTACAAGAGCGCCTCATCATTCCTTTAGTGTCTTACTATCTTGATCCACACATTCCTTGCACTTTTTGTGCTTCTACCTCTTATGCTCTATGCGCCATGTCCATTCCATGCTCCATTCCTCTTCTCTGTATTTCAGTTGTTGCACACTCCTTCTACACTCCTAAATCCCTCTCAACAACAACAAAAAACCCCATATCTTCTCTGTTCTGCATACTTATAGTCTTTGTGCACCTTGTGCATGCTCTCCCGCCATGCTTTTTCATGCTCTCTCATATTGAGTACTCTACCTGTTCATCATGGAAACTCTTCAGCTTCTCTGGAAGTTAGATCGATCTATCAATTGCCTCTACAAACAGTCTTCATTCCACTGGCAGATTGCTAGAGACTCTTCATCTCCTTTGGCAATCACATAGAAGTCTCTTCGATTCCTTTGACAAAAACCATCAATGGTTTCTAGCAGTTACACTGTCAACCTCCAAAGATCGCTTCAACAACTGAATCACCACTGATCAATTAACTGTGAGGAGCAACAATAGCCCTTCGATCATACTTAAATTCACCTGCACCGTTGGATGGAGTTCATAGGGTCTTGCGTTTAATTCATATGCCCATTGGCTGTGACCGAGCACTAAACAGAGTTTTAATTTCATGATCTCGCATCTTGGCATTCCTATGATAAAGGATCTCAACACACCAAGTCACGATCGCCGAGACTCCGAGATGGAGCTTAACACCTCTAGCTTCTTCCCTTTATGTGACCACCAGCGGTGACCATAGGCTGTGCCAAAAGGCGCTTCATATTTCATGAATTTATAAACTTCATCGAGCTTGATCAACGGTCAAGATCTCCAATGATATGATGGTCCAGATCTCATCATGATCTCGCATGTTGTGATTCCTGTGATGAAGGGTCTTGATGCTCCAAGTCGTGATCTCCGAGACTCCGAGATGGAGCTTAACATCGCTAGCTCCTTCCTCTATCTTTCGTAGATGTAACCACTGGGTGTGACTATAGCCTTATTCAAAAACACATTTCACACTTTCACATCTCGGGTATTTTGTGATGAGTCCTCTCGACTCTCCATGTCACAAACTCTGAAATAGGGTTGGCTTCTCTAGCTCTCGACAATGTGACCATGAGATATGACTACTCGCCAATCAAATGAGCACTTCACTCCTTTGAATTTCCAGCCAGCAAAACAATGATCTTTCGCCATGTGTCCTTTGGATCTAGTGGTCCACGACTGTCCTCAATGGACGACCATGATTCCTTCACAGTTTTGGAGAGTTGGATGACTCTTGGTTTTATCCACCTTGCAACTTCACCATATCTAACAGTTGTTGGTCCTTCATAATTACTCCAGATCTAACGGCCCAAATCTTATCGCGATTTCTCCACTTCACGAGCCTTCTTCATGCCTAATCAATGGTCCACAATCCTTGGTGATCTGATGGTCCAGATCTTTTCATGATCTCGCATATCACAAGTTTGAACTTCTTTCCTTTGAATTTTCCCATCTACAAAACTCCAAAACAAAATCTTTGTCATTCACCACGTGTCCATCTTGAATCAACTGTCAAGATTGTTATCGTGATTTCGCATATCGCGAGTTTGAACCTCTTTCCTTTGGATTTCCCGATTTGCGAAACTCCAAAAAAAAATCTTTGTCGTTCACCACGTTTCATTCTTGAATCACATGTCAAGATTGTTATCACGATTTCGCATATCGCGAGTTTGAACCTCTTTCCTTTGGATTTCCCGATCTACGAAACTTTGAAAACCTTTGTCATGATTTGACTGTTTTCCTCCTTCTGAGATTACACTGCTTATCTTTCCATTCGATCGCTAGTATTCTTCTTCCTTGCCTGCCTGTCTACTGATATTCCTTGCCTTCCTGTTTTTCATCATTGTTGTTGTTCTTGCCATCAATGACAAGCACGCTCTTCTTGTAAACATGTCAACAATATCCCCCTTTGGCATTGATGGCAACCCTAAATGGCTATGCTAATCTGTTTGGACCTCCAACTGTAGCATCCGGTCCAGACCACTCTTTTTCTCCCCCTTTGACATCAATGTCAAAGAAAAAACACTCCCCTTGAGTTGTTGCAATATGTTTAGGAGGTATCAGATGTTCAACCAATACAAACTCCCCCTAATAGGATGGACTTGCTTAGATGTGAGATGGGATGACACCCAACTTATGTCGAAGATATTCAAATGTTGTCTTGGCTAGGGGTTTAGTAAATATGTTTGCAATTTGTTCTGTGGTTGGAATGTAATGGACCTTAACAACTTGATTGGTGACTTTCTCTCTCAGAAAATGGTATTTTATGGGAATATGCTTGGTCTTGGAGTGGAGTACAAGATTCTTAGACACACTGATGGCACTAGTGTTATCACAATGAATTGGGATCAGTGTTGCGTATTTTACCTCCAAGTCTACAAGTGTCTAAATCATCCATAATACCTAAGTGCAACAGGTAGTAGAAGCAATGTACTTTGCCTCTGTAGTCGATAAAGAAATGAAACTTTTCTTTTTACTAATCCACGCTACTAACGAGTCACCCAGGAAGAATGCTCCTCCACTGGTGATTTTTCTCTCATCAACACAGTTTTCCCAATCTGCATTTGAATAAGCAGTTAACTGAAAATTATGATTTTTGGGATACCACGGACCATAAGTCATTGTTTCTTTCAAATACCTAAATATCCTTTTGACAGCTAGGAAATAACTCTATTTAGGTGCAGAATGATATCTTCCTACCATTCCAATAGCATGCATTATGTCTGGGAAAAATGTTCTGATGTATAGCAGGCTACCTATCATTGACGTATATGAACTTTGATCAACATAAAGTGAGTCATCATCCTTGCTTAATTTGAATCCAGTAACCATAGGTGTGCCCACAGGTTTAGAATCTTCCATTTGAAACCTTTTCAACATTTCTCTTAGATATTTTTCTTGAGAAATGAACATCCATTTATACCTCTGATTAATTTGTAGACCAAGAAAAAATGACAGTTCACCTATCATAGACATTTCAAACTCAGACTCCTTGGCAGAAGAAAACCATTTTACCAATGAATCCTTATTACATTCGAAGATGATGTCATCTACATAGACCAACACAATGAGAAAATCATCACCCTCTGTTTTGATATATAGATTGTTGTCAATTGTTCCTCTCTTGAACCCTTTGTCTTTGAGATACGTATCCAGTCTGTGATACCAGGCATGAGGAGCTTGTTTTAACCCATATAAGGATTTCTTCAACTTGCATACTAAGTCAGGGTTATCAGACAGTTTGAAACCCTCTAGTTGTTCCATATATACTTCTTCATTTAAATCTCCATTTAGAAAAGCTGACTTGACATCCATTTGATAAACTTTAAACCTTTTATGACAATCATAGGCAAGAAATATTATGATAGCTTCTAACCTTGCTACGGGTGCAAATGTTTCATCAAAATCTAGTCCTTCTATTTTAGCATAGCCTTTACAGACCAATCTTTCTTTGTTCCTGACAACTTGTCCCTGCTCATTCAACTTATTCTTAAATATCCATTTGGAACCAATGATATTTTTACCTTCCGGTCTATGAACCATCTCCCACATATTTTTTTTCTCAATCTGATCAAGTTCATCATTCATTGCTTTAACCCAAAGGTCATCTTTGCTAGCTTCATTAAATTTCTTGGGTTCCAACATGGATATGAAAGCTATATGTGATTGCTTGGTATTTTTGATTATCTTTCTCCTGGTTTGTACACCTTTGTCTTTTTCACCAATTATCTGACTTGCAGGATGATTCTTTTGAGTAATTCTGGAGGAGGAATTTGAAGGAGCCTGCTAATTTGAGTCTTTTTGAGTATCTGAGTCTTCATCTGATTCAGAGTCTTAATTTTCTAATTCTTGGACCTGTTCATCTTCAGCTTTAGTTGTGTCCTCTGTAGAAGACCCATTATTGTACAACTCTCTTACTGGGATTCCTTCATCAACTTTTACGTCAATACAGTCAACCATTTTATGTAGCCTCTTATTATAGCATCTGTATCCTTTACTGTTTGTAGCATATCCTAAGAAGATACCCTCATCAGCCCTGTCATCATATTTGCTAAGGTTCTCATCATTATTCTTTATGTATCATTTACTCCCAAAGACTTTGAAGTGTTTGATTGAAGAAGGTCTCCCATACCACGGTTCATAAGATGTCTTGTCACTTTATGGTCTGAGGTGAGCTTTGTTAAGAACATGGACTGTTGTGTTTATTGCTTCTACCTAGTAGGTTTGACCGATGTTCTTTTCATTCATCATTGACATAGCCATTTGCTGCACTGTTATGTTTTGCCTCTCCACTACTCCATTTTGTTGTGGAGTTCTTGGGATTGTGTATTCTCTCTTGATCCCATGCTTATCACAGAATTCCTTGAAATCACTTGACATAAATTCTCCTCCTCTGTCTGATCTTATTGCCTTTAACCTCTTGCCTGTTTGATTCTCAGTTAAAGCCTTAAATATTTTAAACTTCTCAAATGCTTCATCTTTTTCCTTAAGAAAGTCAACCCAAGTAAGTCTAGAGTAATCATCAATAATTAACATGAAGTAGTTTTCTCTCCCTGTGCCTTCCTGTCTTGATGGTCCACATAAATCCATATGAACTAGTTGGAGTGGTTTCTCTATTGAAGTAAAGGTCTTGGCCTTAAACAATGTCCTGGTTAGTTTTCCTACTTAGCAGGGTTTACACATAGAATCTTGGGGTTTTGATATTATCGGAAGATTTTTTACTACCTCAAGATTTTTGAGCTTGATTAAGTGGTCAAAGTTTAGATGTACAAGTCTCCTATGCCATATCCATCTTTCATCATGTTTTCTTAGATGACACTCTTCTCTATTTTCTTTCAACACATATACATTATTTTTTGTCCTTATGCCTTAGGCCACCACTTGTCCTGAGTTTACATACTTTATCTTGCAGTCCTTGGACGTGAACACCACTTCACATCCTCTATCACACATTTGACTTACACTGATAAAATTATGTTTCAGCCCATCTACAAGTAGAACATCTTGGGCTTTTCCTTTTCCATTACTTAAACTCACCATCCCTTTACCCTTTATTTTACCTGGAGCATCATTCCCAAAGGTTATGTTTCCTGATTTTCTTTCACTTAGAGATAGAACCTTACCATTTTCACCTGTCATATGTTTGGAGCATCCATTGTCTATATACCAAGGGTTCATTTTTCTTTGAGCTGACAACACTAATCCACACTTGTCACTTTCTTTCTTCTTCCACACATTGACATTTTCAACAGGGGAATTCAAATTTGGTTCATAGTTCCTTAATCGACAGTCAACAAATTTATGTCCATAGTTATGACAGATGTAGCATTCAATCTCATTGTTCAATATGTCAAAATTATTTTTGCAGCGTTGTCTACTTATTGACTGTTGATTGTTTCTTGACCTCCTTAGTTGCATGTCTCTAAACTTAATTTGGCAATTTGCAATCTGTGAAGGTTTGTTACTTGGTTGTATCATTCTTTGTTGTGGCAAGTATTTATTCCTTTGAAATCTTAATTGCTCATGTCTAAGTCTTAAGGAACCATTTACAACTTTGTGACCAAAGTTAGAACAGTATAAACAATAACCATAGAAAAATTCTTTGTACCTAGAAAATGGTTGTCTTCTTTGAGAAAATCAATTTCTTCCATGCTGATGACGTCTATCGACAGGGAGCACATTATTTATTTGTTCTATAGATTTAGTCCTGGCACCTTTTTCTATACTCATCCTGGACGACTGATTGCCTTCCTTTGTTTCTGCAGGTTTGTTGTTGTCATTGGTAGTAGATTTGACAAACTTGATGGGTTCTTCGTTTCTTGGTTTATCACTACTTGATCCCTCTTCATAACCCAAACCAGTTTTCATCTTTGGATTCTTTTGCTGATTTAGAATGGTTGCTAATCCTTCTGAGGCTTTGATACTTAACAGATTCTAATTATACAAGGCTTGAAACTTCTCCATCTCTTTCTTAGTTTTCACTACTTCTTGTTCTAAGGATTCACATCTTGCCTTCTTTTCTGATAACTATCGTTTCAGAATGTATTCGATTTTCTTTGCCTCTTCTAATTCCATTTTTAGTAGGACAAGGTCTTCATCAAGTTCTTTACTATCTTTCTTGAACTGTATCAACAATTGTCTTTGCCTTTTGTTCTTAATTCTTAGTCTATCAATCTCTTCCAGTGCATTGATCAGTTCTCCTTCCATGTCAACCACATCTCCTTCTTCATTAGCATCACTTCATGTGCTTATATTATCATATTCATCTTTGGCCATAAGTATGAAGTCATTTAGTTTATCTTCAATAGTGGATTCATTGTCTTCATCATCTGAAGGATCATCATCATTGTTTACACAAAGACTTTTCTTCTTAAAGTTCTTCTCTTTAAATAAATTTCTGTGTTTGTGCTTCTCCTCATCATCACATGTCTGATCCTTTCTTTTGTGGGGACATTTATTTGTAAAGACCTATACTACCACAGTTGAAACATTTGAAAGGAATTTTACCTTTGTATTTGCATGATCCTCATTCTCGTCTGCCTTAAATGATGCTTCTATGTAGGTGGGTTTATCTTTAACTATTCTCATTTCATATGCAGTCAATGTTCCTAGAAGTTGATCAAACTCCAAGGTTTTTATATCATTAAGTTCTTATATATAAGATACCTTTGGGTTGAACCTGTCTGGTAGAGATCTCAAAATTTTCTGAACTAAAGAAGGTTCCTCAATTTTCTCACCAAGTGCTTTCATTGCATTTACCATTTCTTCTACTCTCAAAAAGTATTTTCCAATAGTTTCATCTTCCTTCATATTTAGTTGTTCAAACTATATTCTGTAGGTTTGAAGCCTGGCATCCTTTACCTTCTCATTACCTTCATAACTACTAATGAGTTTGTCCCACATTTCAATGGCAGTTCCTAGGTGCATAACTTTTACGAATTCTTCTTCTGCAAGCCCACTCAAGATAGCATTCATAGCCTTAGCGTTGAACCTAAATTCTAGCTTGTCATCCTTATTAGCTAGTACAACTAGCTTTACATAACCAATATCTACCACATCCCAGACATCTTCACCTAAAGCCATTATGTAGGTTCTCATTCTAACTTTCTAGAAGGCAAAGTTTGTTCCATTGAACAAAGGGTCTTTATTGATTGAATTTCCTTCATGGTTTGACATGTTTAAGCTCTAGGATCTACCCTTAGATAAAAGGGGCCAGCTCTGATACCAATTGTTGGACAACTGAGAGGGGGAGTGAATCAGTTGTTACTGAGCTTAAACAATTATGCTTATTTTAAACACTTTACATAGCATTTAATGACAATCACAATAATGTAGGGAAGTAAGCAATAGAACATTTAGCATCAGCCACACATATGAGATACATAGAGACATATATTTCCTGAGTAAACCCATACAGGGTAAAAAACTCTTCTTCTTTATATGATAAGTAATCTTTACATTCTTTACATTATCATACATATGAGCACCAACTCAAAATGAGGCTACAACCTCTATTTTGCAAGCTGCTACTTGCTGAGAGAACCAAATCTCTGGCTTCTCTATCACCAACTAGAAGGAAGCACCAAATCCTTGGTTTCTCTAGCACCAACTAGAAGGAAGCACCAACTCCCTGGTTTCTCTAGCACCAACTAGAAGGAAGCACCAAATCCCCGGTTTCTCTAGCACCAACTAGAAGGAAGATACAACTCCCTGTGTTCAAGCACCCACTTGAACCTCTGAGGACAACAATCCTCCCTATCACCTCCCTACCACCCTGACATATCAATTTTTTCTAATGAAACTTATCATAGTGATACAATATTTATCATTGGCTTACCAGACTTATCACTATTCTACTATGTTGCTCTGCTCTCTTGTATCAGTGTCACTCTGTCTGCATCTTCTTGGGATTTCTGATCTTCTTTTATTCTCTACAAGAGCACCTCAGCCTTCCTTTAGTGTCTTACTATCTTGCTCCACACATTCCTTTCACTTTCTATGCTTCTGCATTTTATGCTCTATGCGCCATGTCCATTCCATGTTCCATTCCTCTTCTCTGTATTTCAGCTATTGCACACTCCTCCTTCTACACTCCTGAATCCCTCTCAACAACCCCCATATCTTCTTTGTTCTACATACTTATAGTCTCTTTGCACCTTGTGCATGCTCTCCTTCCATGCTTCTGCATGCTCTCTCATGTCAAGTACTCTACCTATTCATCATGGAAACTCTTCAGCTTCTCTGGAAGTTAGATTGATATGTCAATTTCCTCTACAAACAGTCTTTATTCCACTGGCAGATTCCTAGAGACTCTTCAACTCCTCTGGCAATCACACATAAGTCTCTTCGAGTCCTCTGACAGAAACCATCAGTGGTTTCTAGCAGTTACACTGTCAACCTCCAAAGATTGCTTGAGCAACTAAATCACTAGTGATCGATTAACTGTGAAGAGAAACAATAGCCCTTCAATCATACTTAAATTCACCTGCACCGTTGGATGGATTTCATAGGGTCTTGCGTTTAATTCATATGCCCACTGGCTGTGACCGAGCACTAAACACATTTTTAATTTTGTGATCTCTCATCTTGGCATTCCTATGATAAAGGATCTCTACACTCCAAGTCATGATCATCGAGACTCTGAGATGGATCTTAGCACCGCTAGCTTCTTCCCTTCACGTGACCATCGGTGGTGACCACAGGCTATGCCAAAAGGTGCTTTGTATTTCATGAATTTATAAACTTCATCAAGCCTGACCAACGGTCGAGATCTCCGATGATCCAACATTCCATATCTCATCGTGATTCCTGTGATGAAGGGTCTTGATGATCCAAGTCATGATCGTCGAGACTCCGAGATGGAGCTTAACACCGCTAGCTCCGTCCTCTATCTTCTGCAAATGTAACCACTGGCTGTGACCACAACCTTATTCGAAAACACATTTCACACTTTCACATCTTAGGTATTCTATGATGAGTCCTCTCAACTCTCCATGTCACGAACTCTGAAATAGGGCTTGGCTTCTCTAGCTCTCGACAATGTGACAACGAGATATGACCACTTGCCAATCAAATGAGCACTTCGCTCCTTTGACTTTCTAGTTAGCAAAATGATGATCTTTCTCCATGTGTCCTATGGATCCAACTGTCCGTGACTATCCTCGATGGATGGCTAGGATACCTTCATAGTTTTTTAGAGTTCGATGAATCTTGGTCTTATCTGCCTTGCAACTTCACCATATCTAACGGTTATTGGTCCTTCGTAATTACTCTAGATATGACGGCCTAGATCTTATCGAGATTTCGCCACTTCACGAGATTTCTTCATGCCTGATCAACGGTCCACAATCCTTGGTGATCTAACGGTCTAGATCTTTTCATGATCTCGCATATCGCAAGTTTGAACCTCTTTCCTTTGGATTTCCCGATCTGCGAAACTCTAAAATAAAACCTTTGTCATTCACCACATGTCCTTCTTGAATCAACTGTCAAGATTTTTATCGTGATTTCGCATATCGCGAGTTTGAACCTCTTTCCTTTAGATTTCCCGATCTGTGAAACTCCGAAACAAAATATTTGTCATTCACCACATGTCCTTCTTGAATCACCTGTGAAGATTGTTATTGCAATTTCGCATATCGCGAGTTTGAACCTCTTTCCTTTGGATTTCCCAATCTGCGAAACTCTGAAAACCTTTGTCATGCTTTGACTATTTTCCTCCTAAGCTTACACTGCTGATCTTGCCATTCGATCGATGTTGTTCTTCTTCCTTGCCTGCCTGTCTATTGATATTCCTTGTCTGCCTGTTTGTCATCATTGCTACTCTTCTTGCCATCAATGACAAGCATGCTCTTCTTGTAAACATGCCAACACTAGGCTTCGCCAAAACATTTCCCTCAAATTCCACTAGGTGATAAGCGCCCTTCTGTAGTAATTATTTCACGATGAAAGGTCCAAACCACATGGGTTTGAATTTGCCTTCCCCCAGGGGCTCCTTATCTTGGTCATAGACTAGGACAAGGTCACCTTCAAAGAAAATCTGAGGATGAACAGACCGATCATACTGACACTTGACTTTTTTTTTTTGAGCCTCATTAGATAAGGCCACATCATGATGTTGTTCATTGATCTATTTGAGGTATAGTAACCACTCTTCAAGTGGTGAAGTATCTGGAAATAACTGTACTTCCAACTTTAACGATGGGATCTAGCATTCTATAGGAAAGACTGCTTCTAGCCTGTAAACGAGTTGAAAAGGTGAGAAACCGGTTGCAGTCTTAACAGACGTTCGGTAAGCCCATAATGTCGAATATAACATCAAATGCCAATTTGACTTGGCCGAATTGATCGTTCGTTCTAGAATGGTTTTAAGAGATTTATTTACAACTTCCACCTGACCATTCTCTTGGGGGTAATAAGGTGATTAATGTTCTTGCCTCAACCCAAGCTTTGATGTTAACTCAATCATCATTTTTTTTCTAAAAGTGACTACCATGGTCAGTGACAATCTCTCTCGGGATGCTGAACCTTACGATTATCTGGTTGAACAAAAAGAGAGTTGTTGTCTCCCCATCATCTTTTAACATTGGCATAGCTTTGACCCACTTGGTGAAGTAGTCTATTGCTACGATGATATAGCAGGGCCCCCTTGCTGAAGGGGGGTTGTATGTAGTGTAATCAATCCCCCATTTAGTGAAGGGACCAATGGTAACAACGAGAAACATGGGAGCGAGGTGTGCCCTCATCTTCCGAGAGAATATCTGACACAAGTGACACTTCTTGACCGATTCAACACAATATTTGATTAATGTCAGCCAAAAGTAACTGGCTCGTAGAATAATTTGGGTTGTTTCCAACCCAGAAAAATGACTGCCACATGCTCCAGTGTGGCAATTGTTAAGAAGGATTTTCACTTCTTCATGAGTGAGACATCAGCAAAGGATGCGGTCTACACCTCAACGATACAATGTGTCCTCGAGTATGAGATAGTTCTTATCCTGATGGCGTATATGGAGATGCTCATCACGAGAAGCAGAGGAAGGACACTTCAAATTTTGGAGATAGATAAGAACATCTCCATACCAGGGGTCAAAAGACAGGATCAAAAACATGTCTCCGTTGATAGGCGACTCGTCAGATATAACATCACCTGATTCGACTGGAAGTTACGATATGATTTTTGCGAAGACCATCTACTTTTTGGATTTGGCTGAAATGAATTTGAATTCAAATTCTTGGAGGATAACTATCCATCTACTGATTTTTCCACCGATGACTCGTCGTGTCAATACGTATTGAAATGGATTCACTATGACAATGACGATAGTCTTGCGAAACAAAATATAATGACGAAACTGTTGGACAGCATGAACTGCTGCCAATGCAAGTTTTTCAATATGGGAATAATTGAGTTCCTGTCCAACTAGGCCTTGGCTCAGGTAACAAATCACATATTCTGAGAGTAAATCATCCTCTTGAAATAAGACCATACCGATGGTCGACTCTACAGTGGCCAAGTATAATAGGAAATATTTATTATAATTGGGTGGCCTAAGCAGAGGGGTTGATATAAGGGCACTTTTCAATGCTACGAAAGAGCATTGACCAGATTTGCCCCAATGAAAAGGAATGTACTTCTTCAATAAACACATAAAAACCTTTGTCATCTCGGCATAATTTGCGATGAAACGACGTAGAAAATTCGCTTTTCCTTGTAGACTCTAAAGATGAGGTATGGTGCATGGAGGAGGGAATTGAACTATTGCCTCAACCTTAAGAGGATCAAACATGATCCCTATTGTTGAAATGATGAAACCTAGCAGACGACCTGATGTGATGAAAAAACTTTACTTGTTTGGATTCAAGCGGATTCAGTAGTAGCGACAATGTTCAAGTATTAGTCAAAGGTGTTCTGAATGATCATCTCTCTTGCGAGATCATGACACTAAATCATCGAGGTAAGCCTCGAATATGTGTTTGAGGTCGTGGAAAGAAAAAGACATGGCCCGTTGAAACGTAGCTCCAACATTTTTTAGACCAAAAGGCATCTTACGATAAGTGGATGTACCCCATGGACAGATGAATGCAGTCTTGTGTTGGTCTTTGGGTTTGATTTCTATCTAATTGTATCGAAAAACCATCCATGAATGAAAATGCCTCGCATCCTACACATTCATCAACTATCTGGTCAATAAATGGCGTTGGGAAATTATCTTTTGGCAAAGCCTTGCTCTGATCAAGGAAGTCCATGCATACGTGAATCGTACCCTATTTTTTATTGACTGGCATGATATTCGACACCCATTGAGTCAATTGGATGGGGTAGATGAAACCATCTTTAAGTAGTTTCTCTACTTCAGCCTTGATAGTTGTTGCTTTCCTAGGATTGACCGGACGAAGATTCTGCTGGACCAGCTTGACATCAGGATAATTCATGATTTCATGTTCAACAATTCTTGGGTCTAGGCCTAGCATTTCCTCGTAAGACTGGGCAAAGACGTCGCAGAATTATTTAAATAAATTTGTCTATATTTGAATTTCCTTTACGGAGCAGTTCGCTCCGACGAAGATATTCTCCACGATGCCAGGGGTTCTAGAGATGTCAATAGGTATCATCTCCAACATTATGGCCATATTTCCTTCACCATAAATAGCATGTGTTACCAAAGGATTGATAGGACAATATTTATCTCCATTCATGGTCAGAGTGAATTCTCCTGCTTCAATTCATCTTAAATCTGGGAGGAAGTAAGATCTATGATGAAGATCATCCCAGGTTCTGTCGGGACTAGTCATTGCCTCAATAATCACTTCATCTAAAGGCAAGACTAAGTCTAAAGAATCTGTATCAGTAAGGGAACCTTGATCCCAAATAGGCTCAAGCACCAGATATAAATCTTGTGCTAGAGTCAGATCGGGGTCGGTAGAAGCTCGTTGTATGATCAAGTATGAAAATTATACCACAGACAAAGGCATGGCCATGCCATGGTGCTCTGTCTCTTCCATCATAGTGGATGGCGAAGGAAGGGTCCACGGATTGTGAAATTACATTGTGCAAAAAGATGAGATTTGAAAATTTTCAACCCGAGGTTGGTCAGGGACAACTGTCATATAATGGACATTGATGGTCAGAGGATGTTATCAGACTAATCGGTAGGTGCATATACTAACAGATCTCCCTAGATCCACCTGGATCTAGAACAAAACAGGACAGGACATGACTCTTTCCCTAAGTTACGACCATTGAATTAGCTAGTAAGGATGAAAAAGTGACATACCTTTGTATCGCTTCCTTAGGTCTTTGTTGCTCCTGCTTCGCTTCGGTGCTCTCATGAGGTCAAGAACAAGACAAAAAAAACCAACCAAAGTGAATATAGAAAAATGTATTCAATCGTCAACTTATGTGTATGATCAAGGAATTACACAATAAAGTAAGAATGACTTTATGGGAAAAGGACATGCCGCTGTATCATATTAATTGAAAGTAG
>JZKD02S1719349.1:262464-273623 GCA_000966675.3 Picea glauca
TGTATGATCAAGGAATTACACAATAAAGTAAGAATGACTTTATGGGAAAAGGACATGCCGCTGTATCATATTAATTGAAAGTAGAAGATACAACCTGATTTCCTTGATGTCGCAAGATTCCTTTGGGTGACTCTTGGTTCCAACACACACACTTGTTCTGTCCTTGCATGAAGAAGATCCAATTCCTCTTGATAGACCTACTAGAGTCTCCAAGCTTCTGTTCAAGCATGGTTCTTCACACAATTTCTTCACCAATTCTTCAATTAATCTTTCTTAACCTTTTCCATGAGAATCCTTTCAATATATAGGAGAGGGTGAGATGGTTACATGGATGAGAATTATCCCACCAAATTAGGAAAGCCAGTAAAATGACAACCATACGAATGCCAACTCATTTTCTAGAATATTGCCTTCTAGAACCCTCGAGACTTCTTCTCTTTTCCAAGATTAAAAACAAGTTCGCACCCTATGTATAGAGAAACCTATGAGAAGTTCGCACCCTAGATGAAGGTGTCCTATGAGAATGGGTCATTCTCGCACCCTAGGCCATATGCAGCCTGCGAACTCACTTTGAAAATATGTTTTCTGGAAGGAGATAAATGCCACTTTTCGCAGGAGAAAGTTCTTGTTGGGAGCCTAAGTACACTATTGTTAATACATAACCAAGATGACCAAAATCATGTGTAATAGAATGCGCCCCAAAGTATGAGGCCGGAATCAGTGATAGCTGAAATACTTTGTAAACTGCGTGTGTGTGTCAGAAACCAGGAGCGCACCTAATCAAAAACCTGCAAACAACCAAGCATCTGTATAATATCACACTAGTTCTGAGGTAGGTATTCCCATACTCAGATCATAGAAAAATGACATCATAAACATAGTTCATGGCCACCAATCATACACTGTGGATCCATGTTGTGAAAATATTGCATAGCCACTAAGAATACATTGTGGATCCATGCAAGAAGATTCAAATTAAGATGACATAGCCACGAGACATACAAAGTGGATCCATGTGTCAGCAAATTATACATATTCCAACGCATCCTAGATCAAAGAGATGAGACCCAGGGTCTTCAATCCCGTCACCTGAAAGTACGAATCTAACCATGTGATTACATGTGCTGAAGTCAAACATGGTAGAAACCACTTGATTACCGGTCATTGATGAAACCATTAACAAGTGCGAGGGAAATAACCATTAATGTCAATGACTCCCAAGGTACACTAGTACAATCCATCGAATGTGAATAAATGAGTTGAGGTCGAACATTCGACAGAATCTCCCGATCAGGGGTCAATGATAAAAACTCACTGTCAAAAGAGAGGAAACCTGCCATTGAGGCATGCAAGTTCCAAGGTACCAAATAATTTCTAAGTCTTTTTTCCAGATAATGAGCTGGAGTCAATGGAACAAAACTCATCACAGGAGGGCCTTGATGTATCCCCCATCAATGACACGAAATGAGTAACAGATTTTGAAGGTGAAATAGAGTATGATATAGGTTGAACTGGACACAGGGAAGGCCGACACAGAGAGAATGGACAACTACAGATGGTCGACTCAATAGAGGTTTCAGATGAACTTCTCTTGAACATATGAATGACACGACCAATGATTTGGCAGCACTGACTCAGAGATGACTCGGGATATGACCTTGTAGAAAATTGAATGAGAGACAAATGGATTTCCCAAACATGCTTCAGATAATGAATAGTGGGGTGTCATGTTCAAGAGTGACACTTACTGCCAATAATATGAAAATGAAAACATATCCCTTTCCCAAATTTTCCCCCACCATTTCTGGCGAGTACCTCTTTATTTTTACGCAAGCTTGAGGAGGATAACATATGCTTGTTGATGTAAGCTCATCCTTCGGATGAGTCCTTCAGAGTATGTTTAATGAACCCTAGGAAGGAGTGGTTCAGTCCCATTACAGGTCTTTCGATGTTTGTTTAACGAGTCCAAAGATAGAAAACTAGAAGGTTTTTCATGATTATAGAGTCTGAAAAACACTCAAAAGAGAACTCTCTCAGATCCTTTTTCGTAAAATAATCTGATGAGACCGAAAAAGAGATAAATTATCACCCAACAAACGCTTTCTTCAAATACTTTAACGAGCATGAAAATAGCAAGATCACTCGACAATCTTTTCATGTTTAGAGAGTTTGAAAAGAGCTTAAAGAGAACTCCAGGGGGTTCCTTTTTCGTATAACCTTGTTGAGCCCAAAAAAGTGATAAAAGTGTGCTCGATTACGTTCTCATGTATTTTTGAGCGTGAGAACGGACAAAGACCAAGCTCGAGGTTTTGTGCAAAAAGCCATAAAAACCAACTTAAACATGCGATGAAAAAGAGAAAATATATGTATCCTTGTGTATGGATGTTGAAGTCGTTACGTCTACAAAAATTTGCACTCATAGGGGTATTAGGCATTAGGTTTTGATAAATAAAACAATTAAAAAAAACCAACAAAAATGGTAAAAAGTAAATATAATTGGGTAAAAGGTCTTTTACCATAGTCATTTTAACTTTGCCAAGATTTTAGCCCAAAACCCCTCTTTTTCCCTTGAATTTCGATGCTCAATTATGGAAGGTATGACCAACCATTTGGTGAACTGTCTCCAGTAGTGAGGTAAGCTCCTTGTCTTCTATCTTTTCATGGTTCAATTTTTTATTTTCATTGGTAAATTTCAAGTTTTTGAGCTTGTTTTAGGGCTCAAATTTGCGCTCAGGCATTCTCACAGGCTAGCCACACGGGACCTGCGAGAATGCATGATTCTTGTAGGTGGCCCCAAAGGCACCTACGAGAACCTTGCATTGTGCCAAAGGGGCACCTGAGAGAACCACAAAATAAAAAATTTCTTTAATGTTTGCTCAATGAAAAATGTACCAAGGGTGGAAGAGAGTTGTTGACCTTCTTCTTATGGTTCTTGTGCAGGCATTTAGCTGTCACCATGGTTCTGGAATGGAGTGAAAGAGAGCATGAAGAAGATGATGCTATTGTTGGGAATAACCCGGGCACCATTGCCACTTTGTGAGACTGTGGTCTCCTGAAATTCTTCCGAATCCTGGGTATGAGGGCCCAAGTCAGGCTGTTGGAGTACCTCGTTCATATGTGGGACATGGACCAACAAGTATTCCACGTGGGGGTCCACACATTGTCCTTGGATATCAAGGACATTTATTTCCTGACAGGACTGTCATGGCATGGGTACCACACTAGCTTGACTGGTAGCCGAGGTGGTGGGCTGCCAATGATTGAATATTGTCGTCAGTACTGTGTTCCAGAGGTGGAAAGAAGCAAAGGAAAAGTGGCCATTTGGGGGGTCCAGGATTTGACCCTTCGCACTATTTTGTTCACCATTGCTCATATGGCTGGGAGTTTTGCTCCACACATGGCTCTCTAGAGCTACTTTTAGTATGCCATAGAGTGTACTGAGCCTTGAGCCTTTAAATGGTCAGACGCAGTCCTTTGTAGCGTGAAGAGGTAGTTGACTAAATGTAGGAGAGGTGACCTGAAGCAATTTGGGTACGGGTCATTGTTGGTGTCCTTCTTTCTTGAGAGGGTGCCCTTGCTAAGGTTGTAGGTTGAGTGGGGTTTACCGACTCCAGAGGATCTGAGGATGCTGAGGTGGTGTAACCTCATGGCCCGACATGTAGCTAGACCAATCATCAAATACAATGATTCCTTCTTTGACTGGTTGCGACCAAAGATGTTGATGGTTGATGATTATTCCTATGTCGGGTTGGACTTTCGAGGGGATCCAGACTTGGCCCTACCTGAGGACGCTCAGTGGGGAGATCTAGGTAAGAAGTACACATTTTTTACTTTTTAAATGTTTTTGTGAATTTTATCATATGCAAATATTTTTATGTTTGTCCAAGGTCTAATTACAAAAATTCTTTTTGATGACATAGACGTGGGGCCTTATTGACCTCTGAGTACTTATCCTATTCAACGATGAGGAGAGGTGGCTCCAATGCCATGATGGGACGGTGAAGATTATGAGGTAGTGGAACAAAACTTAGAGGTTTTGACTGCAGACATTCCAGACATGCCTCTAGGAGAGGTCCCGCGACGTTATCAACGTCATACAGTGGGGGTGTCAGAGTCTATTGGCCGACTGCTTCGTAGGGTTTCCCGGGAAGTCGTGTGTTACCATGAATGTCATCGATGATGTTACTTTGTAGAAGCTATGAGCTTCAGATATTGAAATTTTGGTTCTTGGACAAAACGTTTTTGTAAACAACTTTTTGATCATTATATATACATACGGCTTCTACCGGCTTATCTTGTGTTGTGTGATACTTGTGATGTGATTGATTTATAAAAGACCCAAATGTCTGTCTAATACATAGTTAGCTAATGCATCGATTAATGTATTTAGACATCTAGGAATATGTTGATACTCAATATAATCAAAATAATGTTCCAAGAGGCGAATTCGCAAATATACCCGTAACAAAGTAGGACTTTAAATAACATAGACATTACTTAACTATAGTACTACGAGCTGTGAATCGATTCACACAACCAAGTGATGGATACCGAGTGAGATAGAATCAATCATCAATTTGATAATGGTGCTATACTCTGCAATATTGTTGGTCGCACGACCAAGGCACACACCTCGTAGAGTGATAAGTTCGTTTGTAGGGGCGTAAATTGCCCAAGCAGCGGAAGCAAGGTTCTGAGTACTATGGCTAGCGCCATCAACGAAGCCAATGTGGGGTAGCGAAGACTCTGACATCTGGAAACCAAACACAACGTAACATAAGGGCAGAGACCAGATAACGAAAAAAACATACTACAGTAACACATAAGAAGTATGATACAATAAAATACAAGTACGCATGCACAGGTGATATTATGCATAGTACTTCTTTAAGTACAACCCATTTCTGGGTTCACTCAAAGGGATACCGTCGTAATCTACTAACTCGTAATATCCTTTCTCCAAAACTCGTCTAACTATATAAGGACCTCGCCACATGGCTTCGAATTTTCCAGCTCCTAGCATATCTCGATCTTGTTTGTAGAGGAGAACCAGATCTCCTTCGGAGAAAATGCAAGGCTTGACATGTTTGTCGTATTGAGCCTTGACATGTTTTCTGGGCTTCTATGACTAGGGTAGCATCGCGTCGAGTTTCATCTAATCGCATGAGATACAACAAATGTTCTTCCTCTGCAGAAGTGTTTGGTAGGAGTTCGACGGCTAGTTTTAAGGAGGGTATCTCACATTCAATCGGAAGGATGGATTCTAGACCATAGACTAACCGAAAAGGTGTAAACTGAGTAGCGGACTTAACGAACATCCGGTAAGCCCACAATGATAAAAACAACATTGTGTGCCAACTTGTTTTGTGAATCCCTATCATTCGTCGAAGCATGGTTATGAGAACTTTATTAATCGCTTCAACTTGGTCGTTGGCTTGTGGGTAATAGGGCGTTTAGTTTTCATGGTGAAGACCCAAATTTTTAGTGAGTTCAGACATCATGAAGTTTCTAAAGTGGCTACCATGATCAGTGACAATATCCTAAGGAACACCAAAATGAGCTATGATGTGATTGAAAATGAATAATGCTGCGTTCTTTCCAGTATTGTCAAATGTCGGCATCGCCTCGGCCCATTTCATAAAATAATATACGGCTACAATAATGTATCCATGCCCCCCATCCGAGTCAGGGTGACATGTCATGAAATCGATACCCCATTTCACAAAGGGACCAATGGAGACCACAGGGTGAAGAGGAGTGGGATGTGACCGTATCTTATGATTATAGGTCTGGCAAGTGTGGCATTTTTGGATGGTGATTATGCAATCGTTAAATAAAGAAGGCAAAAAATACACTGCTCATAAGATCTTCTGGGCAGTAGCATACCTGGACATATGACCACCACAGGCTCCAGAATGGTATTCATTTAAGGCTTTCTCAGCTTCGTTGAACGTGAGGCAATGTTGAAAAACTGATTCAATCCCACGACGATAAAGAGTATCCCCGAGGATAATATATTGACGGGCTTGGTAGCGTATTCGACGCTGGTCAATACTGGACAAATTGGGCCGTAAAGTCTGTGTTTGGAGATATATGATGATATCGCCATACCAAAGATCATCAGAACTAATTAGGAAAAGGGATTCATCAGGTAATGAGTCGACTGCTACATTTTCCGTTTCAGAGTAGGGAAAGTCGCATATCAACTCGGCAAAAACTAAGGACTTCTTGGACTTAGCTTGTTCGAATTTGAAGTCAAACTCCTGGAGTATCATGATCCATTTGGAGTAATTTCCCCCTAAAAATTTACGTGTGAGAATGTGTTGCATAGGGTTGCAATTAGAAATTATTGTAGTCTTGCGAGAGAGGATATAGTGTTGGAAACGTTGAACTTCTTGGACGGCTACCAAGGCCAGTTTTTCGACATGTAAATACTTGGTTTTGGTAGGTGTTAGACTTTGAATCAAGTAATAGATAACATGTTCATCATGAGAATCATCCTCTTGGATGAGAGCCATAGAGATGGTGTAATCTGAGGCTGCGAGGTAGAGGAAATAATTGTGACTGTAATCGGGGGGGAAGAGGAGCGGAGCACGTGTCAGGGATAGTTTCAAAGTTTTGAAGGCTTTGTTTGTGATGGTATCCCATACAAACTCAGACCCCTTTTTGAGTAGTCGCGTAAATCCAAGAGTTATCTCAGTGTAGTTCGGGATGAAATGATGAAGAAAGTTTTCTTTCCCTTGAAAACTTTGTAACTGGCGAAGTGTAGAAGGAGGAGGGAGATTGAGGATCATCTCTACCTTTAAAGGATCTACCTTGATCCCTAAACACGAAACAATAAATCCTAGAAGTCAGCCGGATTCTACGCAGAAAATGCATTTGTGAGGATTCAAGTGTATATGTTAAAACTGACAGTGGAGGAAAATGGCTTGGAGGTGGATTGGATGATCGACCCAGTGCATGGAATGAGCGGGTAAGTCATCAATATATGGTTGCACGATGTGCTTGATATCATGGAAGGCATAAGACATAGCATGCTGAAAAGTTACGCCAGCGTTCTTTAGACCGAAAGGAAGTTTTCAATAGGCGAAAGTGCCCCAAGGACAAATGAAAGCGGTTTTGTGTTGGTCCTCGAGAACAATATTTATTTGATTATATCTAGAGAAACCATCCATCAGAGAGAAGATTTCGCTTCTGGCGCAATCATTGACAATCTGATCGACGAAGGGGGTAGGAAAGATGTCTTTAGGACAAGCTTTGTTAATATCCCTATAATCAATGCATACATGGATTGTGCCTTGTTTCTTGTTGATCGGGACGAGATTGGAAACCTAGTCAGTGAGGGACACCGGGTAAATAAAGCCAGCTTTGAGAAGTTTCTTAACTTCAAGATTAATAGAAGTCACTTTACGTGGTGAACTGGACGAAGGCATTGCTGGACGGGTTTAGTATTTGGGTATGTCTTAATCTCATGTATCACAATGTCGGGGTCGATACCTGACATTTCTTCATAGCTCCAGGCGAAGACGTCACAAAATTATTTGAAAAGTGACTTGTAGGTGACGATTTCATCAGGGGAACACGAAGCTCCAATATGCACATTTTCGCCAATTCCAGGTTTGATGGATATGTCGAGGGGAATAGTGGGTGAGATATTGCTTAAGTTCCCTTCAGAAAACACATCGTGTGTGGACTCAGGAACGGTTGAAATGACAACAATGGTCGACAGGGTCGAGATCCATTGGTAGCTCTCGATGGTGTGTTGCTCTAGGAAGAGGATGGAACGGTGATGGCCATCAGTCTAGGGGGTGTCTTCCCTGACATACATAATCATCTCGTCTGTGGGAAAAATGATGTGGAAAGGATCTGGAGATAAATCACCAAGAGAGGGGGTAGAAGGGGTTGTTGATTGAATGGCCTGATAGGCAGATTCAACCGGACTTAAAGGCATTTTGTCGTCGTAACGAAGATGATCGCTGGGGTCAGGTACCATCCATGGGTCGTGAGACATAGGGGTTCCATGAATTGAGGTGGAGATCATGTTTATTGAAGTGACAGACGAGCGTGGAACATCAGGTGGTGGAATGGGGAAAGTACCCATTAACAAAGAGTCTTTGAGAAGACCTACATCGATGTTTTCGTAGCTGGGGGGGTTTTGGCGATGAATGATATGTTGCCAGTATGCGTATCCGAGTTAAAGAAGGCTAATTGATCGATGGTGATTACCTTTCCTTGATGTGGGAAATGTACAACATGAAAAAGAGTCGACACAACTGCATGCATGGAATCGATCCAGCTACGACCAAGCAGAAGATTGTAATCGAGAGGAGCGTCAAAGAATTCCACTTCGACTTGGAGTGTTTTTCCTTCTAGTGTGATTGGCAATGAAGGAAGGACACCGTAAGGCTTAAAGCCAGAGCCATTGAAGGCTTTGAGTGTGTTATGGGATTCAGTCAAAGAGGGAGAGCCGATGGCTTTCCAGCAGGTAACATACATGACACACGTCGAGGCACCCTCGTCGATAACGGTTCTACAAATGTTTTTTTTGGAGACAATCACTTGGATTTGGAATGCGAGTTGAGGGGGTAACCTTGGAATGTGATCTTCCAAGTCAAAAATTATTAAATTCATGTTCGTTGGGTCGATTCCACCGATAGCTTTCAACAGTGCCTTCCATTGTGTGGGACAACTTTGAAGGACTTCGAGGCTGACATCGTAGAAGGTGCTTGAGCCAAATCTTCAACAATGTTGTAGTTCTGGGTAGCATGAGCATGAGGATTGAAAGATGATTTTTGAATGAAACCCTTTTGAGGGGGGCGAAGAACTGTCTCAAGGCTTGGTCGTTCGAGATGAAGAGGACCATTGGTAGGTGGAGTCATGGGAGATGGTTGGACCAATGAAGGAGGTATAAAATCAACCTTCTCCTTAGAGGGAGAATAATCTTTGGCTCGAGTGGTAAGTGCGATGTCATTCTTCTTTGAATCGCTAGTACACATCAATACATAATATGTAGTGGAAGGGGAAGGTTGGTCATGAATGACCAATTGGGCCTGTTGTTGAAAGGGAAAGGGTTGGGAAAAAATGGCTAGAGTGGGTGGTTTTGGGGCTCCTTGAAAGAACTTAGTAACCTCAGCTCATCGTGGACAATCCTTCATGTAGTGATCATCACCACAGATAAGACAAGGGTATCAGGGTTTGCGCTTATCCCTATCATCAACAGGTGGAGTTTTGATTTTCTTTGCTTGCGAAGTATTTTTGTCCTCCTTATTCTTACCCTTTCCCTTTCTTGATTTGTTTTTACCGGCTGCGGTAGATTGAACTGCATTTACCTCAGAAGTCTTGCCAGTGGGAGGGGTAGGAGACAGAGCATTTTGAGCATTAGAAGAAATGCGTTTGGGGTTTTTTCTTGAGGCGGAATGTGGTTGGGAATGGAAAGTTCCAATCACATCGTTGGCTATATGAGAAGCACCTAGAGTAGTCGAAGTGGCAGAAGTTGAAGGAAAAGGTGCATCAGGGAGTAAGTCGTAAAGAGTACTCATTTGTGAGTAAACGAGGTCAAGGTATTGAGCACAACTTATGGCCTGTTCTTCCATGACAACTCCACCCATGGCGATGTCATGACTGATGTCATTCATGAATGATTTGGTGAACCACTCGGCCAACAACTGATCGGGAAGTTTGATTTTGATGAGACATCGTCTCTGTGGCCACTCATGAATGTGATCGGATATATGAGTGGCTTTGTTTTGTTTGAAAGAACTCAAAATATCGGTCCCTGTTTCATAACGGATCGGTAACTGGTAGTGGGTAAGGAAATCCATAGCTAGGGTGTTGAAGTCGGCGAAGAAACCTCGTGGTAATTATATATACCACTTCACGGCAGAACCTGTGAGAGTTATTTGAAAAAGATGTAAATGAATAGAGTCATCCATCAAGGAGTTGTATGAGCACCAGAGGTGAAAATTCATGATGTGATTGTTCGAGTCCTCTCCCACTTTGCCATCGAATTTAGGGATTTCAGATGGTAGCTTGGTTGGTATAGCGGGCCAATGGGGAGAGTGACAGATTGGATCGATTAAAATCCTTGACAGATCTGGGAGGTCCAAAGTGGCCAAGAAGGGCAACTGTCTATTCACATGCAGGCACTGGTGGCTTTGGGGAGGGAGTCCCATCGAAAAACCAGTGGGACCATAAGGAGTCTGCATATAATGTGAAGACCCAGACAAATTCGGTGGTTGTTGTGGAGGAAAGTAGCTCATGGGATTGTATCCTTGAACGGGGATGTGAGTTTGAGCATTCGAACCCCAAATAGGATTGGACGTACCTGAATATGGTTGGCCTATACTTAGGGGTATAACGGATGTAGCTGGAGGCTGTTGCCCCCCAGTCGATTGAGGATTATGTTATATCATATGGTTCTAATACTGGGCCAAGGATGGAGGTATGTTTTGTCCATAGGGTGGGGTCGGTGGGGGTTGTCCTCCAATCGGGGGTTGACTTCCAATTGGGGGTTGTGTTCCAATTGGGATTTGTGTTCCAATAGGAATTTTCCCTACAAGGGGGGGTTGAGTCAAACCTCCTTGGTGAAATTTTCCACCAACGGGAATCTGGTAATTTGGTGTGAATGATGGGATGGTGCCACTAGGATTGGTGCCACCAATAGAGGATTAAAAAGGTCCTCTGAAAGGGGGTTGAGGAAGTGTTAGAATGAAGCTGGGAAGAGAGTGCCCAGAAGAAGAGGGACCACTAGGAGTTCCAGATGGGGTTTGCGTAGGAGTGGGAATAGAAGCATTCAACGCACGGTATCCGGGTGGAAGTGTCGGGGTGACACTGGGCGAGAGTGGTGTGCCAATGGGGCCTTGACTAGCTATTTTAGGATTAATCCGTAAGTGAGGACACAAACCGATCTCCCCAGATCCACTTGGATCTAGAACAAAACAGGATAGAATAGGATGCTTTCCTTAAGTTTTAAATATTGAATTTACTAAGAGGCAAGAATCATGGACATACCTTATGATCACTTCCTTTAGTCTTTGTCGCTCCTGCTTCACTCCAGTGCTCTTGTGCAGCCAAAATCAAAACAACACAAACCAACCAAAGTGATAGCGATAGCATAAACTCAATATAAACCTATGTATGTGATCAAGGAATCATACAAT
>JZKD02S1719349.1:315975-347669 GCA_000966675.3 Picea glauca
CTAATAATGCCCTAAATGGCCTCTTTTCACACTACAAAGCAGTTAAACAATAACCCAAAGAAATGCTATAAAAATCCATGAATGCACCTCATTTTCTCAAGGAATTCAAAGTAATTTTATGTTGCCTAGATTGTTTTGAGGACTCCATCCTTGACAAGAGCACATTGGCACCATTACATTGGACAATCCACCTCACCATTGAGTGGATTTGTAAAGAGTTATTTCATCACCATTTTCATTTTCTTTTGTTGTAAGAAGAGCTAGCTAGTGAGGGTCCAAGAACCTTCCCTTGGAGGAAGAAGGGACTCATAGTCCCCTTTCTTCTTGGTGCTTTTTTTTCATCAATAGATCATCCTAAAACATTGGTGACATGGGTATTTTGGTTCTTTTTGTTTCTATGTCCCTATGCTCATGATTTTAGTTTTTATTGCATCTATTAGTTTAATTCTTAATTATAGTTTTTGTTTTCTTTCTCTAACTCTTTTCTCTACAGCTGTCCTGCTCAGCAGACCCAACTGAGCTTGCAATCACCTCTTATTTTCTCACCAAGGTGATGAAAGAGGTGCAACATTTATAAATGGTTGCTTCCTCCATAAACGAAATTTCTTCTCTCGAATATGGGTTGGGCATAGTTTCATGTAACCCGGTTGTCTCAAAAGACCCTTACTGGTCTAATTTTTGCCTTAGCGGAGGCCGGGGGGGGTTCGAGGTCAACTGGAAGTAGGCCCAGAAGACTTTGTGATTGGTGGAACTCTTGATCTTCCACTGTGTGAGACTATCAAATACACACTAGGGAAATCTATAATCGTTTGAAAACCAACATGCACTAACTAGTTGGACGAACAGTTACAACAACCAACACTAGAGAAACTTATCGGTGCAAGTATAAATAAAATACAGAAGCACCCTCCAGGTATACTCTACAAATAATGGCCCAATGTATGTCCTAGTTACCGCGGTATACCCCCACAGTCACCTGTGTAAGACACTAGAAAGATAAGCAACTAGGTTGCCAATGCGCAAACAGTCACTAGGCGGGTATAGTCGATAGTCGGGTGGACTGCAATGAGTAGGGTATCAAGCCCAAAACCTATCAAGGGTATCAAAAGAAAGTGTTCTAGAATATGACTAAGGACCTCAAACAGATTCAAGACCCACGAAGCTCCGTGGAAAATGCAATCAATGGAATCCCAAGACAAGCCCTCTATATGCATTCCCCACTACGTTTGGTCCGACTTTGGAGGGGTTATCTCTACTACCTTTCCTTATGCGACCTCATGTTTAGAACCTTTTTTAGAGGGGGGTCTCAGATAAATTTTACGATACTAGACTTTTTACACTCCCTAGCATAGACTCTTATGTTTTTTTTTTAGACTTGAAGAGTTTCCTCTCCAATCCTAAATCAAGGCTCTAGCCTAGACTAGTTGATGTACCCTACAAAACATAAAGTCTAGTTGATTTTAATTAATAGTTAATTTTTTGGGCTTGTATTAAGTCAAAGGTTATGAAAGTGAAACTAGTAATGTTTTGAGAGATGAAAGAGGAGATAAACAACAAGATGGAAACAAAATAACTTCTTCTTGACAAATTCAGATTTTTTATTTATTTATTTTAAAACCAACTTTTCAAACTTTTTATTTCTAAGATCTTTTAACTGAACAAATCAAAACAATCTTTCACTCGAATACGAGCTACTTATTGTCCTAAGTCAATCAACCAAGAACTTATGAAAAAAATCTTTTTCCTATTGATTAGTGCAAACAACCAACTTTTTAACCAAACCAAGAAGTAAAAAATTTCAACATGATTCAAAATACTAGAATTGAAAAATGGATTCCTTTTCTTTCTTCTAAAGCAAGAAAAATGATAAAGTGAAGAAAAAACAGAAAACAAAAAACAATTTTGGCCCTACTACAGATCGTAGGGAGTCACTTGATCAAAACCTCAAAAAAGGTTGATCTCAAAAAGACTCATAGATTTGTCTAAGACTCTACTACAGAAAATTCAAGAAGTCTGTATGATGAAAAGAAAACTACGCTATGGTCAAAACCTAGGCTACCAACTGTGATCACAGAGACCAAGGAAGAGACCAAAAAGACCCCTAAAAATACTTGCTTCTGACAGGTAAGAGGATGATTTCCTCTCTATGTCAAAATATCTCCCCAACATAGATACACGACTATCACCACAGCAACAAACGTATATACGCGTGTTGTCCAAAGGCAGAACATGTATGAACGTGTGTAGAACTATTGCATGGTGTGTATAGCTCTATAAATTCTAAAAAAAAGTGAAAAACACAATCCAACATAGACAGGGAGCACTGGTACTGAAAACCAGAGTCCCTTAGAGACAGAGAAAATAACTTTGGCAAAGAGAATGCAAGGCAACTTTTGATCAAACAAATCTAATCTGAGGCTATTCCTATGCTATAGACTGCAACATAGAGACTATGACCAAATCCAGGAAACCCCTGAGAAGGATCACTCCTGAAAGGGAAAGAGGATGACTACCTCTAAAAAAAAAACAATTATCGACTTAAGCACGCAACTGACACTTCAACAGCCGAGCGGATATACGTGGGTTGTCTAAAGGTAGGGTGTGTGTATACGCAGGCAGGGCTTCTGCAGGCTGCATATACCTCTGTAAATACTTGGGATGAAAATTAAAAATCCAATCAATCATGCAGGGAGTACTGGTATGGAAAAACAGAATCCCTACAAGATCAGACTCTTGCAAAAAACTTAGAAAAAAAAGGTAATAAACCAATTCTAAAATACCCAAAAAGTATCCCCATAAAACCCTAGAGATTCCCCAGTACAATCAACAATTATGTTGTGGGAGGGAAATCCCTCCTATGGACTAGCATTAAGGGTTTTATCATGCATGTATAAATGACCTAAAGTCTCCTACTTGTTACCAACATCCCAAGCATAACTCCCATTACTCATATGCAAATACAAGGCTAAAGAGATCCGGTTACTATACCTTAGTTTCCATGTTTGATGTCGATCCCTTTAACTCTTGGTTGCTCCTTGACTGCAGCTTTCCTCCTAATGCTAACCTGCATTCATAAAACACAAACAAAGAACTCCACATACATATAACCTATAAACTAATGGGTTAGATATTATATCAAAATATAATCAAATTTAAATATTGACAATCTCATATGGCAGGACGAGAAAAGTACTTCTTTTATTAATCTCACAAAAGTAACCTTACAATGGTGGGATTGACCACTGCTCCTCGAATTTGGTCTTGGGCTCCTCTTAAAATATTCTCCAACTACTTCTGTATATGTTTCTCTTCACACAATAGTTGCAAAAGGTTGGGACAAGGGGAATACTAAATCGAGGATAGTTTCTTTGCTAAGATTTTCCTCCTTCCAAATGGGATCCCTACCCCTTCTTTTATAGGTTAGAAAGGGCTAGGTATTTGGTCAAGTGACCGACTATGGATGGTCAGTCAGTTTAGTTAACTTACCCAAAATGGTGTGTTTCATCTGCAACTTTCCATTTTTCATGCTTTTTAGGTATACATGGGTTGCAGTGGGTCAACTAGCATACACACACATGCAGTAGTGGAGCAGGGCACATATTCCATCAAAAATAGTGTTTTTCTAAGAAGTTGTTTAGTAGTGGCTTGGAAAAGAATTCAAATGATATGGCTTGATGCCAGGTAAGCATGTCTGGTGCAATTTAGGGTTATAACAGTGCTCGACTAGAGGCAGGACCCGCCGCAGCCGCCAAACCAGTAGAAACAGCAGGGGGGCCTCCAGTCGGAGAGGCTGAGAGAGTATTGAGATGGGTGGAGAGGAACCTCACTGCACTCACTAGTACAGTCTGTATGGTGGAGATCTAGGATTTACCACTGTCGATGTAACCTCACAAAGTTGGGGTACCACGAAACTAGTTCCAGCTCTTCCGGCATTTAGAAAATGTTGTTATTCATTATGGTAGGGCCAATAGGCCCCGCCCTTAGATATTATAGACTACTCACATGCCAGGGGAACCTTTTTAGATTTTTGAGGGCATAAGCCCCATGACTCTTATTGGACATATTTTTGAGGCGCTTGCGCCCACCCATGTACTCTGATATTTTTAATATATATGCATATTTACATCTTTTTATGTCTTATGGATTACATCTATTTTACAAATGTACTTACATGTGCGTGTGTTTTATTTTCCTTACATGTGTGAAAAATGCCAATATAATACATGATTATCTAGAGTATCTTTGATTTGATTCATTCTCCTAGGAAAATGCATATATGTAATGTAATCAAAGCTTCGTTCTAAGAGACGTACCCTAAGGAACCGTCGGTGTAGAGTAGGATCGTAAATGTGGTAAACCCCATTTAACTGGGACACAACCAGATGAGTGTCTAAGTAGACCCAGAGGTGAGAGATACCATGTGACAAAGCGTCACGAATAAACTCTAAGACTGAGTTGTATTCAATGACATTGTTTGTGGCGTCACCTAAACAGATACCTTCTGAAGATAAGAACTGACCCTGAGGTGTGAAAAAATAAAATCACCCAAGTTGTGGAAGAAAGACTCTGATTGTGTCGGCTAGCACTGTTCGGGAACCTAATGAACACCTTTGATTCACTTGACATTTTCCATAGTGAAAAATATGACATCAAAAATGACACGTCCATAAAACCAAAAGACAAAAACTAATAAGAAAATGTATAAGAACTATACATATGTACAAGAACTCACCCAAGGCGACCTACCTACAAGTAATACTTCTTGAGGTAGAGCCCATTTCTAGGCTCCGCCAATGCATTTAACTCAAAGTACACTAGATGATAAGCACCCTTCTTTAGAACCTCCTTCACAGTGAAAGGTTCGAACCACATGGGTTTGAACTTGCCTGCCCCCAAGAGATCCTTACATTGGTCATATACTAGGACAAGGTCGCCTGCAGAGAAAATATGAGGATGAACAAACCAATCATATTGACACTTGAATTTTTGTTTGTGAGCCTCGTTAGCCAAGGTTTCATCACGACACTGCTCATTGAGCTGCTCGAGATATAATAAATGATCTTCAAGCGATGAAGTATCTGGCAATAACTATATTGCCAACTTTAGAGATGTGATCTGGCACTTTATAGGCAAGATTGCTTCTAGCCCGTAAACAAGTTGAAAATGTGAGAAACTGGTTGCATTCTTAATAGACATTCGGTAGGCCCATAATGCAGAGTACAAAATCAAATGCCAATTTGACTTGGCCAAATTGATCATTCATTGTAGAATAGTCCTAAGGGACTTATTCACAGCATCCACTTGACCATTCACTTGTGGGAAGTAGGGTGATGAATGTTCTTTCCTCAACCCAAGATTTGACATTAACTCGAACATCATTTTTTTCTGAAGGTGACTGCCATGGTCAGTGTCAATCTCTCTTGGGACGCCGAACCTTGCTATTATCTGGTTAAACAAAAAGAGAGATGTTGTCTCACCATCATATTTAAACATTGGCATAGCCTCGATCCACTTCATAAAGTATTCTACTGCTACGATGATATAATGGTGCCCCTTTGATGAAGGGGGGTTGCATATAGCTTAATCAATCCCCCACTTGGTGAAGGGACCAACTTTGATGATGGGAAACATGGGAGTGGGGTGTGCCCTCATTTTTCAAGAGAAGACCTGACATGGGTGGCACTTCTTGAGCAATTGAAGACAATATTTGATTAATGTCGGCCAAAAGTAACTGGCTCGTAGAATATTTTGGGTTGTTTCCAACCCAAACAAATGACCGCCACATGCTCTAGTGTGGAAATCATTAAGCATAGTTTCCTCTTCTTCATGAATGAGACATAGTTAAAGGACACAATCTACACCTCGATGATACAAAGTGTCCTCAAGTATGAGATAGTTCTTCGCTTGATGGCGTATACAATGATGCTCATCACGAGAAGCAGAGGTGGGGCACTTCAAATTTTGGATATAGACTAGTATATATCCATACTAGGGGTCCGAAGAAGTGATCAAAAACATGTCTCCTTTGATAGGTGACTCCTTGGGTATAACATCACCTGATTCGACCAGAAGTTATGAGATGAGTTCCGCAAAGACCAATGACTTTTTGGATTTTGTGGAGACAAAATCCAAGTCGAATTCTTGGAGCATAACTATCCATCTAATGAGATTTTTGTCGATTACACGTCATGTCAACATGTATTGAAATAGATTCACAATGACAATGATGGTGGTCTTGTGAAACAAAATGTAATGATAGAACCACTGGATAGCATGAATTCTTGCCAACACAAGTTTTTCAACATGGGAATAATTGAGTTCCAGTCCAACCAGGCCTTGGATCAGGTAATAAATCACGTATTCTGAGAGAAAATCATCCTCTTGAACCAAGACAATACTGATGGTCGACTCTGCAGTGGCCAAGTACAATAAGAAATCTTTATTAAAATTGGGTGGCCGAAGCAGAGGGGCAGACGTGAGGGCACATTTCAACGCTTCGAAAGAGCATTGAGCGGCTTCGTCCCAATAAAAAGGAACATACTTATTCAATAAACTCATGAAACCCTTTGTGATATCGGCATAATTTGCAATGAAACACTGTGAAAAGTTCACTTTTCCCTGTAAACTCTGAAGCTGAGGGATTGTGCACGGGGGAGGCAACTGAACTATCACCTCAACCTTTAGAGGATCGACCATGATCCTTGTTATCAAAACTATGAAACCAAGCAGATGACCCTATGTTACGAAAAAACTGCATTTTTTTGGATTCAAGCGAATCCATAGTAGCGACATCGTTCAAATATAAGTCGGAGGTGTGCGGGGTGATCGACTCTCTTACAAGATCATGATGCTAAATCATCAAGATAAGCCTCGACTATGTGTTTGAGGTCATGGAAATAAAAAGACATGGCCCATTTAAAAGTAGCTCCAACATTTTTTAGACCAAAAGGCATCTTTCAATAAGCGAATTTACACCATGGAAAAATGAACATGGTTTTGTGTTGGTCTTCGGTTTTGATCTGTATCTGATTGTATCCCAAAAAACCATCCATGAAATAAAAGGCCTCGCAACTTGCACATTCATCAACTATCTGGTCAATAAATGGCATGGGGAAATTATCCTTTGGACATGCCTTTTTCAAATCATAGAAGTCCGTACATACGTGAATCGTACCCTGATTTTTGTTGACTAGCACAGGATTTGACACCCATTGAGTCAATTGAACGGGGTAGATGAACCCAACTTTGAGTAGTTTCTCTACTTCAGCCTTAATAGTTGATGCTTTCCTAAGATTAACTGGATGAAGCTTCTGCTGGACCGGCTTGGCATCAAGATATGTCGTGATTTCATGTTCAACAATTCTTGGATCTATGCCTGGCATTTCCTCATAAGACCAGGCAAACACGTCGCGAAATTATTTAAATAAATCTGTGTAGAATCGAATCTCCTCGGGGGAGAAATCTGCTCCGATGAAGATATTCTCCATGATTCCAGGGGTTCTGGAGATATCAATAGGTATCTTTTTAGCTATGGTTTCCATATTTCCTTCAACGTAAACAACGTTCTTAGACAAAGGATTGATAAGACAAGCCCTATCTCTAGTCATAGTCAAAGTGAATTCTCCTGCTTCAATTCTTCTTAACTCTAGGAGAAAATAAGATATGTGATGGAGATCATCCCAGGGTTTGTCCGAACTAGTCATTGCCTCAATAATCGCCTCGTCTGAGGGAAATACCAAGTCTAAAGAATTAGTATCGGTGAGGGAACCTTGAGCCCAAATAGGCTCGAGAACAGGATCTAAATACTGTGTGGGAGTCAGATTGGGGCATACAAAAGCTTGTTGGACTATAGAGTATGAAAATTCTACCACGAACAAAGGCATGGACATGACATGGTGCCCTGTCCCTTCCATCATATCTGATGGGGAAGGATGCGTCCATGGATCGTTAAAGTAAGTCGTGCGAAATGATGATATTCGAAAAATTTCAACCCTGTGCTGGTCGCGGATAGCTGATAGGTACTGAACATTTCCAGTCGAAGGCAGGTAATCGAAAGTACCCATAAAAGGCGGGAAAAAACCAACCCGTATGTTGACGATGTCAGGATGAGGGTTATCAATCATCGGGACCATGGATACCCCCGATGAAGGGTCAGGATGGCAGAAGGATAACTGATCAATGGAAATGATCCGACCCTCATGTGGAAACAACAAGACCTGAAAAATTTTCGTGACCACTAATTTCATAGAATAGGTCCAAATCCTTCCTAACAAGAGATTGTAGTCGAGAGACACATCAACCACTTCAACCACGATGCACACGGGCTTCCCCACTAACTACATGGGGAAAGAGGGGATGATTCCATGTGGTCAGAATGAACGATCGTTGAAAGAGGTAAGGAGAGTAGGTGAAGGAGACAAAATGGGTTGGCCAATGGTCTTCCAACACACCAAAGACATCATGGATGTCGAGGCGCCCTCATCAACCACTGTGCAGAAAATGTTCTGAGTAAATTTTTTTTTGGTGTAAGCCACTACTATCTGAAATGCCATGTGGTAAGGAAGATGAGGTTTTAAGTCAGTTGTATCAAGCATGATCATTACCGGATTAAAAATCTAATCATATCCTAAGGAAACTAACAAATCCTTTTTCTAGGAAGGGAAGCTTTGGAGGACTTCTAAAGCTGACATTGCACAAGGGGTTTGAGACAAATCCTCCACCACGGAGTAGTTTTGGGTGGTCCTTGTGTTTGGGTTGTGGGAAGCTTTCTTGAACACACCTTTTGGGATGTGTGTCATTGTTTCTCCCAACGTATTCTCAATCAGGAGAGGAAGAGAGGGGTTTTCGACTTCTTAGCATTTCTTAGAGGTGTTTGGCATTCCGTAGTCGCATGTCCTAGTTGTTATGTCAACACTACCTTTCATGATATACACATTCGCAGACGAAGGATTACTCGAATATGGAGGGGGTCCCTGACTACCCCCTTCCTTGCTTGAAGCGGATTGAGTTAAATTTTGCCCATGTGGAAATGGGTTTGTTAACACGATAGGCTACTATTGTGCCAATAACGTTTGGGCCTCCACAAGCAGAGGGCACTGGTGAGTCGGATGGTATTTCATGCAAAGATTACATGGATACTTCAAATTTTTCTTTTTTGTGTTTCCCTCGCCAACATTATTGGTAGGTTTATTATCCCCCTTACTCTTCTTTTGTTGTTTCTTCTTTCTGTTAGGCTATTGGGTGGTCTTCGGGTTTGTTGATTGCATACTGTGTACATCCGACGTTTGAGTAGGGGGGGCAGCCGAACCAGTGGTCTGGCTGGCTGCTATCTATTGTATTGACAATTGTTGCAATTGATTAAACAACTGATCAACAGGCTTCGTTTGTTTTGAACCAACAATACCATCGGTATGTGGTCCATATATCTATCTAGTCTTTTCAAGTATCGACCATGGTGCATCTGGAAAAAGTTCGTAAAGTAAACCAGACTGAGAGTAAATCAGCTCTAGTTGTTGAACTCTCATTATTACTTCTTCTTATGAAAATACCCTCAGGGTTGTGACGTCTTTATATATCTGGGGTACCAAAGAATTAAGGAACCACTCAAGCAGGAATGTTGGTGGGACTAGTACTTTTATTAAACTCTTCCAGCGTCTCCATTCTCTGATGTGATCTGAGATATGGTCCACTTTTGTCTGCTCAAAGTTGGCCCCAAATTCAGTGTCGACGTCATATCTCACAAGTAATTGGAAATGGTTTAAGAAAGCCATTACCAATTTGCCGAAGGAAGAGTATCTTGAGAGGTCGAGCTCAATGTACCATTTTGCAACACTCCCGATGAGAGTGCGTTGAAACAAACAAAACTAGATGGAGTCTTCTCTCAATGAGTTGGATGAGCCCCATAAATGGAAGGTAGTCACATGATCGTCTGGATCTTCGTTAGGCTTAGCCTCGAACTTTGGAATTTCCAAAGGAAACTTGGTCGTCATAGGAGGCCAACATGGATCATGATAGATGGGGTTGTTTAATAACCTTTTCAAGTCTGGCAAGTGCAGAGTTGCCAGAAATGGTAATTTGGGTTGTTGATTATAACTAGGAAAAAAGGAGCCTAGATTTTGGTTGGCACCAGGTTGCCAAGAAAAGTTACGTTGTTGGCCAGGTAACCATGGCCATGACTAGCATACAGATCCTGTGCTTGTTGAGACGTCATCATTTGACTCCCATAATAGCACGTAAAGGGTTGGGCTCAGGTCACATTCCAAGGATTTTGGGAAGGGTTTCCCCTGTCGATCCGTCGGGCATAGTTGTTGAGCCTTTCCCAAGGTTCCATTGGCTATGGAAGGGGTTTCCCCCATTCGACATCCCTAACAAGGGAACTGATCCCTACCACGGATTCCAAAGTCCTTGAAAGGAAGGAATTTCTAAGTTTTCCCCTATGTAGGAATAGTACCCTGGATAGGATTTTGTTGTCCATAACCGAGGTTTCCCCTGACCGAGATGGCAGCTGACGAGAATGAGTTGTTACCAAACACGCCGAATAGAGGGAATGGTGTCGAACCTATTGAAATGCTATAAAAAGGAAGTCCTTGACTACTTTCTCCTAATGAACTATAATTTACATTCAGCCTGATGGAGTGTTGGTGACCACCATCGAGCGAAGGGGACGAAGGAGGTATATGACCCCCACCATAAGGGAAAGCATTATAGGGAGTTAAAGTGCCCCCCATGGATCCTTGTAGAGGAGAGTTAGAGCTCCCTGCCCCTAGACCTAAAGTCTGTAGAGTGGAGTAGGAAAGGACAAAGTTTGTATTGAAGCCAAGCATCTTGTATGAGAATGGAGGGCCTGTCACACTCTGGGTGAAAGAAGCAGTGATCGTTGCCATAGACATAATCAAACCATTACCTGAGGTAGAGGCAGTCGATACCATAGTGGTCCGGGATGATGATGGTTGGTTAGGAGGCAGAAAACCCCCTGTAGTGACAATCGTAGAGGGAATTTGAGGATTCCTGGAAGAAGAAACAACATTTGTCTCCATCGTTGCTTGTGACACTACCCGATGCTCATAAGGTTTAACTTGTATGACGATGGGCGCCTATAGATCAATGATGAGAGGGTTATAAGGACCAAGATCTTTTGCTCTAATTTCGAAAATGGTTGGTTCCTTCGGAATCAAATTTTCTCCTCCTGGAGATGGTTTAGGCTCAGTTTCATGTGGCTCGGTCACCTCAAAATACCCTTGTTGGTCTAGTATTCTCCTTAGCGGTGGTGGGGGTGGCTCCAGATTAACCGATGGCAGGCCAAGAAGCCTTCGTGACCGGTGGAGCTCTTGATCCTCCATGGTGTGAGAATATCAATGACACACTAGGGATTTCTATTAATGTTAAAATCCATCACACACTAGAAAAATATCCTATGAGATAAGACAAGCAGATCACTTGCTAGTAGGAAGAATTGTTACACCAACCAAAACTAAAGAAACTTACCGATGCAAGTGAAACTCGAATACGGAATCACCCTCTGGGTATACTCTGCAAAGCATGGCCCGATGTATTCCCTAGGTACCATGGTATACCCCAATAGTCACCTGTGTAACTCACGAAGATAAAGACAACTAGGTTGCTAGCGCGCGAACAGTCACCAGGCGGGTACAGTTGATAGTTGGGTGGAACTCAATGATCAGGGTATCAAGCCCGACACCTATAAAGGGTATCGAAAGAAAGTTTTCCAGAAGACGACTGAGGACCTTGAATGGAATCGAGACCCATGAAGCTCTGTGGCAAATGTGATCAACGAAATCCCAAGATAAGCCCTCTATATGCATTCCCCACTATGCTTGGTCCATCTTTGGAGGGGTTATCTTTGCTACCTTTTTGTACGCAACCTCATGTTTAGCCTCTGTGTTAGAGGGGGGTCCCAGATAACTTTCACGATTACTAGACTTTCAATCACTCCCTAGCACAAACTCTTATGTTTGTTTTTGTAGCCTTGAAGAGTTTCCTCTCCAATCCTAAATCAAGGCTCTAGGCTAGACTGCATTGATGGACCCTACAAACAAAAATTATAATAACTTTTAATTAAGAATTAATTTTAGTGGTTGTCTTAAGTCAAAAGGAATGGAAGTGAAACTAGTGACGTTCATTAAGAGATGAAAGAGAAGATCATAAGATGATACTGGAAACAAACTACTCCTTCTTCACAAATAAAGATTTTCCAAATTAAAAATCTTTCACCAAACTTTTCATAACTACTTTTCTCAGATCTTTGAAAAGAAAAACTTAAAACAAGATTTCGCTTGACTACGAGCTACTTAATGTCCTAAGAATTCAAGTAAATAAATTAAGAAAACTTTCTTTTTCCTTGGTAAATGAAGCAACTAACCAAAACTAATTTACCAACACAAAGAAATGAAAGATTTTTTTTATTGTTTTATGCTTCAAAACAAGAAATTTGAAAATGAATTCTTTTCTTTTCTTCTAAATAGAAAAAGGGAGAAATGACGACAAGTCAAGACCAAGAAATGAATTTGGGCCCAATCGTAGATCGTAGGGAGTCACTGACAATACCAAAAAGGAAGATCAAAGAAGACTCACAAACTTGTCTAAAAAACCTATTAAATAAAACACAAGAAATCTTTTGAGGAAAAGAAAGCTATGTTGAGGTCAGACCTAGGCTACAGACTGCTATAACAAAGACCATGGCTAGAGCAAGAAAACCCCTGAGAAGTGTGACTTATGATAGGGAAAAGGATGACTGCCTCTTCTAAGAAATATTTTCTCAACACAGGCATGCTACTGACACTTCAGCAACCAACATATGTATATGAGTTGTCCAAAGGCAGGCACGTATGTACACAAGCAGGCCCACTACAGGCCATGTACACCTATGCAAATTCTCAATAAAATGAAAACGAACAGTCAAGAATAGGCAGGGAGTATTGGTATGGAAGAATAGAATCCATTAAATATACATAAGCTTAGAGAAACTCAAAAACAGTGAGTAAACTGATTCAAAAACACCTGGAGAAATATCCGCAAATACCCTAGAAGCTTCCCCAGTACGGTCGCTAATTCTGCTATAGTGGGAAAACCCCTCTACAGACTACACCAGGGTTCTAAAGTGCAGGCAGATATAACCATCTAAAGTATCCTACTTTTTATAAACTATCATGTCATTACCCCACAATCATACAGAAAAGACAAAGTATAGGGATTCAGTAGGCATACCTTAAACTCCACGTCCGATGTCGATCCCTTTGCACTTGGTTGTTTCCCAACTGCAAGTCTCCTCCCAAGGTTGACTTGCATTCACCAAAATACAAACAAGAAACTACAAGCATGAATTCTACATATGGATTAGTGGGTTAAGCATCATAATCAAGAAATGTAAACAAATCATAAATATTTAACATGTCATTTGGCGGGATGAAAAAATTACTTCTTTATATTAATCTCACAAAATTCGTTTACAACATGAGACCGACACTGCTCGAAATTGGTCCTGGGATCCTATTCACCATGCACCAACTGCTTCCATGTATTCTTCTCCTCTTCAGTTCTCTCTAGGGAAATGGCAAGGGTTTGCAAAGGAGGAAGAAGGAATTATGGCCCAAACTCACAATGTGGTTGCAAAATATTGGGGCAAAGGGGGAATATTGAAATGGGCATATTTTATATTCTCTCATAATTCCCTTTGGAATGGGACCCCAACTCTTTATCTTATAGGCTAAAAGAGATAATAACATTTGGGGTGTCTGGATATGGGTGGTCAACTGATTAAGTAACGACTCGGAAACCCATATCCCTTTTCAATTTTCATTTTTTGTGATTTTTTGTGAGTGTATGCGATTTGTAGTGGTGTACCAAGCGTGTGTACGCAGGAAATAGTGGTGTAGGTCATGTACACCTTCAAAACAATGGTTTTTAGAAGAGTTGTTTAGTGATGGCTTGGTAAAGATAGAAAGCAAGATGACCTGATGCTAGGTATGCATGTCTGGTGTAGTTTAGGGTTATAACACTGACCTCACACATTAGGGGGCATTTGTTATAAACCTAAATTTCACCATACATTCCTACCTGGAATTTGGCCCTCTTACTTGCTATTTTTTCCAAGCCATCACTAAGCAACTCTTCTTAAAAAACACATTTTTGAAGATGTACATGCCCTGCACCACTACTACCTGCATAAAAATGCTTGTTGCACCATTACATCTTGCATGCATACGCTAGTTTCACCGTTACAGCCCGTGTATACCCACAAATGTTGCAAAAATTAAAAAGTTGCAAGGAATTCATTGAGATTACAAGCTATTGGGTAGTTTTCCAACTATCCCACCACCTATAGCTCGTCACCCAACCGAATAACCATCCTTTTGTGATATAAAAGGAGGTGTTTGGGTATCATTCAATACATAAGCATAATAACAGTGAAAATATCCCCATTTCACATCCCCTCCTTGCCCCAAGAATTGCAACCACTTTGTGAGATTTGGATCAAATTTTTCCATTCTAGCCCTTTTTTCCTCCATCATAAGCCTATGCCATTTCCCTAGAAGAAGTGTGAGAGGAGAAAGATACATGGAAGCATAGTTGGATATTAGTGAAGAGGAGCTCGGACCAGGTTCATGGAGTAGTTGTCGATCTCATTGTAAGTAAACTTTGTGATATCAATAAAAGGAATACTTTTTCTGTCCCGTAATATGATGTGTTCAATCTTTATGTTTGATTTATGTTTTATACTGACATATAAACCACTAATTCATATATGAGATACATGTTCGTAGTTTCTTGTTTGTCTTTTTGTGAATGCAGGTCATCCTTGGAAGGATACTTATAGTTGAGGAGCAATCGAACGTGAAAGGATTGACACCGGATGTGGATTTTAAGGTAGAGTTACTAGATCCTTTTTACTTTGAATTTCTTGTATGAATGTGGGGTATATTCAGGGTAGTCTAAAGAGTAGGAGACTTTTAGATGATTACATATGCCTACATGTTGAACCCTAGTGTAGTCCATAGGGGGGATTTCCTGTTATAGCATAGAGGCCTACCAAACATGCGTGCCCTAGTTAGAACCCTTGTTCCATTTGGTGCCCATGCATAAGTTATTCCATAGGACCAAAAGTTCCTAATAGTTATGATATGACTTTGCATTCAAACCTCATATTCTTACTTACAAGAATTCTAACCATTACTTATGAGACTCCCCTTAGTCTTGGTTAAGTTCTTTTCTAACTCTCTAAAACGAGAAAAGATTGTCGAGCGAACTTGTCTCTTTCACACTCTTTAAATGACATTGAAAGGATGTCTATTTGGTGTAAGTTTAACACTTTTTAAGACCAAGTAGACTACTTACAAAAAAGGAATACTCTAGTCATCGTTGGCTAGAAGAGTTCTCCTGGGTATTATTTTATACCTTTTCAATTCTACGGGACTAAATATACAAAAAAACACATTATTTTAAGTCAAGTTGTAATCACATTCCACCATCCTGCTTGTAGTATTGAGACTATTGTTGGTTCCCACTTTCTCATTACAAGCCTCTTACCTGAGCAATATGCATCACTAGCTAAGAAGAGCCTTTTTATATCCTTTATTGCTTGACACCATGTACCCTAAGAGGAAACATCTGCCCGAGTGTCCATGCCACACATGCACTTCCTTGCATTGAGAATAGGTATGTTCCACTATTTGGATCTAGTTTCTTACTCGCGACACTCGTTTCCTCTCTTGTATCATAACATTTTTTTTCCTATGAAAAAAATAAAGACGGGAGGGAAAGGAATATTATCTCATATCGGCAACAATCATGTATCCTTTGAATAGAGAAAAAAATGTTGAGTCCACTGTCATCCAAAGTTTGGGTTTAGCATGACCCGAGGAAAATGAGCTCGTTACTTAGAGTTTACTCCTTTGACTGGTTATTCTTCTAGTCCCTATGGAGAGTTTGTTGATTCCTCCTACATCATGAAGTTCTATCATCAAGTATATGATTCCTGAGTTATGCATATGTCTCATGCTCTTGTTCAAAGGATGCATATAATCTTGTGACTATCATTCCTTAGAACTCTTGACTTTGCATGTCAGCCATACCCTCAGTGTATCTCAAAGTCACATGAATTAGTAGTCTTATCATGCACCCTGGTCCTACTTTCATTATGGGTAGGTAACCTTGAACCCAGTGGTGGGCCATTCATTTTGTTGATAGAAGTTGCGCAAGGAATGCTACAGTCCCAATTTTGGTAAACAAAAGTTGCGCAAGTTACAAAGGAGTTGGACAACAGAATGAAGAAAGAAACCAAAAATGGTTGGAAGGACAGTGCAACACCAACCTAAAGAAAGAAGTTAAAGCAAGAAAAATAAAAGAAAGCATTCGAAGTCTCAAACGTGAAGATCCAAATTGGCTTATATATACAAGATGAATATGAATGTAAAGGGTTCAAATGGTTGTTGGAATTGGTTCGAGTTCTATGTTGTTATTGTCCATTTCAGGTAAATGTTATCTAGAGTTATAGAGTCTGGGTTCAGAACCAGACCAAGGATGTAACAGAGTCATGTCTTGTTGTAATTTTAAAATAGAAAGGGTTTGGGATAACCTTGTATCTCAGTAGTATAGAGTTTTGTTTCTATCTATGGCATGATCGAGTTGCGTCTGTAACTTAGTCAAATCATGTAAATGAGAGTTTTATCACTGAAATTTCATCTGCAACATTACATCCAAATGGTTATAGAAATACAACAATGCCAACAAAAATTAGTTCACCTGCAACACTAAAATGCATTTCAAAAGGAAAAACTATATAATTGGGAAAAAATTGACATGTGAAAACTCACTAAAGGAAGCGCGCGCACAGTGCGTGGGACAACAAATCCCTCAAAGTGCACAATGCACATGTTAGCACATATTATTGATAAACGGTGTGTTTTTAGCCCTATGGTGGAAAAATACATGAAAGCGGGCTAAAAACCCACTTTTGGCTCTTATCCTAAGTTTTTGATCACTGAGCAGCCTTGGAGTATTGTTCTAACCATCTCGCAAATCTCAGTGGCCAAAATTTGTGAGCTAAAATCTACGGTGCACAACCCATATCGGACCCCCCACCAACATTTTTCTTTTAACAAGGGGGGCAGGTCCGAGTTAGTGGTTTTTGGGTGCGCCCCCCCACTAATGTGGCACATCCTCATCAATTTGGACCCTGCTCCCCCATGCTAAACCACTTACCACTATACCCCCCTCTGAGCTAAACCTCTTACTGCCTCCTGATACCACCACTCGCTCCTGCCTACACTTGTCCCCCACTCACATCCCCATATGCCTATCCCTCTCTCACTGTCACATATCCCTTTTCACTTATGCATCTCCCTTCTCGACCTCTATCTCCCATATCGCCTCCACCTGTGTTGTCATCCCCACTTCGCCTTGCCACCACAATCTCTCCTTCTTCCACCACATCCTCTCCCCTCTGCTTCCATGTCCTCTCCCTTCACCACATCATCCCTGTGCCTTTACACCTAAGCTTCCCATATATTGGTGCCCATGCCTCCCAATCATCACTCTACTGCCACACCATTCCACATGGCCATCACTCATTTGGTGAAGCCTATGAGTCTGTGCCATTGTTGACATAGGGGCAGACCCAGGGTTCAATGCTTCAACAATGCACCAAAAAAACCCTAACTATCGGCCCTTTCAGAAACACCTGCGAAGCTGATGAAGTCTCACCTGAGGTAGAGGCAGGGGTGGTTGCAAGACTCAAATGTTTGCAACCTAGCTAGGACATAGATCTGTGATTATGCCACTTGACAAATCACTTAGTAGTTAACATTCATCAGTAAATAATCCTTATTCACGTCACAGATCCAAACCCTAATTACAGAACAATGCAGTATTCTACCAGATCTAACACATCTAAGAAAATAACACATGGAAAAAGATAAGATATAACATTTATTCACATCATTTAAGCACTAAGATATCATACTAGATTCATCCAAACATTCATTACTACACTTAAGCTTAAATTATATACAAAAGAAAATAACTAGAATGCACAAAGAAGTCATAACAAAGGATATACATGGTTCACCCCAGTGTGGGGCTACGTCCACCAACTATTCTCTTCTTTATTATCTTCTCTCAATCTTCTACAAGCACAGAGCATCAAAACCCTACTCCACAGAAGACAGAAGATCTGCGTGCACCATGCCAAATCCTCCTTCCCCAAGCTAGGTTTAAGCACACAACCTTCTTACTGTCTATACACAAGATTCTTACAATCACTTGGACTTACCTCTGCAAGTTCTTAACACATAGTATGCACAAAACATCCACAACTATTCACACTTAACACATCGACCTCTTCCTACATCGCCTAGATATCTATTTATACATTACAAAATGGGCCCAAACATGGGTAAACCCATGGGACGACATCTCATACCCATTACATAAACCCTAATCCCAAACACTTCCCTAAAAAGGGGCTAAGATCCCGTGATCTCCGCTTCAACTTGTGCTCTACCTTCGACCATCCTATCAATGTCCCAAAAGAGGTCAAACATGACCAAGGATCTCCAAAACTTGGTCAAGGGACAATAGGTCCCTAACACTCACCTGTGACTCATCCTGAGTCACTCTGGTCTGGGTAACTCTGCCTCAAAATCCTTAATCTTGGATTGAGCTCCTTCAACCTATTGTTGTGCCAAGGCTTCCTACTCAGTGAACTCTTGAATAACTGCCTCATTCCTAGGTCCTTATAAGAATTGTTCTACCAAAGTGAATACTCATTCCAACTATGCTCCTTAGCATTCAATCTCCTCAAAAAGTAGGCAAGATGCATCCTAGACTGGCTAGAGCTTCTGAGTCACTTCCATGACTTTTCTTTGTATGGCATGGACTTGTTGCTAAGTCGTGCACTATTCTTGGGATATTTTCATTCACTTGACCCATGACAAGGGCTTTAACTGCGCTTGTACTGTTGTTTCTTGCTACTTTTCTTCCTGGAGCTGCGACTCTAGTGTTTTCAATTTAGGGTCCTCGGTAAGGTGCTCATAATTTTGTGCACTATGACTGCTTAGCTGTTTACATTCCACGGCTAATGATTTTATCCTTTAAATTGTGCTCCAGGTAGTTTCTTCCCTCCGGTATCGCACTTCTTGCGAAGTGCTTGGCACTATTTGTAGCTCCAATTATGTTATTCTCTATTGAAGCTGTTGAATGGCTTTCGCAAGCTTCACCACTTGAATCTCCACCAAGTCTTCCTCCATTTTCTCTAAGCCCATCACAGAGCGAAGTGCTCTTCAAACTGCTTCTTTAACTCCAACCTATTCTGTGAGTAGTTGTTCTTTCTCCTGTTGGGTCTATTCTCTATCCTTTTTGAACTTGATTTGGAGGTCATCCTTCTCTTGTTGCACAACTCGACGTTGCTCTATGATTTCCTCTTTTGCTTGCTTCAGGGACACTGTGGCCTATTCTTTTTCTTCCTGCACATGACGAAGGTGAGCTTTGGTCACATCATTTATTTTTTGGAGTTGGGTAGGCTCATCTCCCAACTCTGGTTCTTCTGGTGGCGGGGGTGTAGTGGACACTACGCAGCTGGAGTGAAGGGCTTGTTGTACTCCTCTCAGCTCTGCTTCAATCCTTCCATACATGGTTTATTGTTTGGCTTTAGTTCTCTGCAAAATAACTTCTGAGGCATCTGATACAACTATGATAATGAAGTCGAAGTCATCGACCATGAGTACAGTCTGCAGCTTCGTCTTACTCACTTTGGAATTCTTCCATGATGTAGGTTTCGTTGGGGAAACCTTTCTTTTATTGGATGTCTCTACCTCTTCAAGGGGCTTCCTAGGCAGTGTTACTTCTCCTTGCTTTAGCTTGTCTTCTTCCCCTTCTTTCTCTTCTTTGTCCACTTTTTCATCTCCTCCTCTACTAGGTGAATATGATGCAGTCCCTTCTGATGTGTTGTGTATTTACTATACATCTTCCCTCTTTTTCTTCCTACTACTACTGGGTGCATCATACTCTTCGTGAGTAACCACCGGACTTCCAATGAGGTTGGGATTAGACAGTGCTTCCTGGTCGACTAGTATAAGGAACTCTATGGGCCATTCCTTAGTGATTTCTTCCAGTTCCTCCTCTGTGAGCTTGTAGTAGAACTGAAGCTCTTCTTTACTTTTGTCTGCGTGCATAGTAATATAAATAAAATGTCTATCTGCATGGAACTTCATAAGGGGCCTGAACCTATCTAGGGTATTTGATGTCATATGAGGGAAAGACTCAATATAAATCTTCAGCTGTAGGTATTAGGTATGGAATACTGCATTTGACTACCATTTTTTCCCCATATAGCTCAAATACTTGAGCGTGGTGAAATTTGCATCTAGTGGCTTGAATGGATCAATGTCAGGGAAGGTCACACCTTTCAGTATCTCCCAGATAGTGAATGCGATGAGGATCAACAACTAGCTAAAATGGAACTCATAGCCCTGATCCTGAGCTTTGCGACAATACAATTCTAACTTATTGACTAGGTAACTAGCCCAATTCATCTGTATTCCTTCCACACATTTTCCTACGAGGTCAAAGACAAACCCTATGACCTGCATGGGTATGTTCTTTCAGACTAGTTTACCAGAAATCAACTAGCAAGAAAGGCGCATTGCACCATTTTGAATGGAGGCTACCTTGTAGCCTCGTATCCCTTTCTCTACATCACCATAGGTGTCTTTGATCTTTTGTGCTAGGGCACGGTCTGCAGCCTTCCCTGGATAAAATTCTTGCATGTCTGGTCCCTGCATGGTCAATATGGTGATCCTATATATCAACACTGGATCAACAGTTATGCGTCTGTCTAAACATAGATACCCGCCATGGAAGCACGACAATAGGAGATTAACACACGTGTTAACCTCCTGGTGCCTTCCAAAATGTGGTATCTTCATCACGTTCATGACAGTGGACCTCGAAATGTCCATAGTCCACGACTGGGGGATGATCTTTGACTTCTTCCCCTTGGTCTTGGTCAAATATTTGTGAGGTGCAAGCATTCCATAGCTCTTGCAGTCTCCTAGGTTATAGTCACTGATCTTCAATGTTGGAATCCTCTCCAACTACAGTCTGACTACTTGTATCCCTTCGAGAGGTACGCAGTGATGACTATGTAGTCAAAGTCCCTCAGGACACTATCATGACTCACCACACTAGCTAGGGGTGGGATGTAGTCAGGTAGGATGGATGGAATTAGCTTCGCATTCACCAAGTCATCACGATGCTTGGTTCTTTTCTTTGTCACAACTCGGGATGGTCCATATCCATGAGCAGTCGACAGGGAGGCTTGCACTCCTCGTGTGGATGAGGCTTGTATGTCTGCAGACATCACCTTCTCAGCCATGAGGTATATTAGAATATCTTCGACGGATTTTTATGTTGCACTAATTGCGTCCAACATGCACACTCGAGATATGATATCTCAGGTCGGCGAACAATACTCAATGTAACAAAATGGATGGCGAGGTCTCAATGATCACTGCACATTATAAACTAGTTCTTTGCAGGCTCGGATAATCAAAATTGGCAAAAGTGTTCTTGGTGCAACACTCGAAGGGATAAATAGATATTTTCATAATGGTTTCTTTCAACGGGTCACAAATCCTTATTCAATGCAACTCCATCTGTTATGGTGCGGTCCCAATGGTCCAATGAAGAACTTTCGGGCCATAACTAATTTCCTAATCATTCAGGAGTTTCGATTGAATGATCATATTTCCTTCGGTGTTCATATTGCTTCATCATGGAGAAGTTCCAATCTGTGTTGTACTGATATTCCGACGAAGTTTGAGTTCTGGAAACCTTTCTTTTGTGAAGTGTTCTCTGGAACTTCTTGCAATTTTTCTAACTTTTCCCTCTTCTTACTGAACTTTTTGGCCTTCTTTCTTGTGATCTAAATCATAGGTTTCCTCTTTCCATTATCATTATTATCTCCTCTTTGCATGATAACTTCACACTATGGAGGATCATTCATAGGGTTTAAGGGTAATACTTATTCTCTGTCTGGGGTAGGTGCTCTACTCTCTTGTACATACAGGTGTCTCCAGTCTTCATGTGTCCTTTCAACTTTCGCATCCATAGATTTGGCCTTTAGTATCTTTGAATGGTTCTCTTGTTCTTCCAGTAAGTGCGTTATTCTCCTAGCCATGAAATCCCTTAGTTATTTCTTTTTCTGTTCTAGATCCTCCTCTTCTTGTTTCCTTCGTATCTGATCTTTATCAATCCAGGTTTTTCCTAGCAAGATAGAAAATGGGGCGATGTTCTCAACAAACTTAACGATCTCAAATTATTCTTCTGTCGAATTTCCATGAGCACTCATAGATATTTGGGTAAGTATTCCACATAGGGTTGTCATCTTTCCTATAAATAATCCTATTCCTCCTAATGAAGGAACCATAACAGGATTTCCAAAAATATCCCAAGTTCTTTCTGTCATGATATTCACATGTGTTTCCTCATCCAGGACACAGTCTATGTCAAAGTCTCATATTCTTGTTTCTATGTACTCTTTCTCTTTTAAGACCTCAGATAAGTTGATATTTCTGTGGTCATTCAAGGTTTCTTTCATCTATAGTGATACAATCTCTAATTCTTTCCGAGGTTCTATCATATCCTTAGTTTCTTTGCCTTTCTCAAGTTTTCTTGTTTCATATTCATCTTTTCAACTTTAGAAATCATTCTAGGACAATCCAAAACTTCATGGTCCATAGATTTACAACAAGGAAAACTAGGTCTTCTACCAAGGCATTCCTTAGCAAGATGTCCCGGTCTTCTGCAACTGTAATAAAGGGTTAATCCTCTCTTTCTCTTAAATGATCCCCAACCTTTCCTATACTGTGCACTGGGATCACAATAACTAACCTGCAAAAAATTCTTTCTAGGATCCTGCATCCATTTGTTAGTCCACAGATTCTTTCTATGCATAGGAATAACATGTCTTTCATTGATTCTATCATATATATTCGTATCAAATATTCTTTCTTCTAATTGTGCCCTAGTGTTCAGACTAGGACAAAATTTATCAAACATACCTAGATTCATTCTTTCAAAACAAAAATTTTCACTTATCTTACCTTTCTCAGAGCACAAATCTTCAATATCTTACCTCTTTTCTTCATATTAGACTTCTCTTCTCAGCACAAAGTTTCGCAAGCCAATACTCTGCACTAAAGAACAGATCTACGCATATATCTTTATTTTCTTCAATTCCCAACAATCACAGTTTCAGGTCCCAACAACAAATCCATTTGTTGGCACAGGGGAAGACCCAGGGTTCAACGCTTCAACAATGTACCAACAAAACCCTAACTACCGACCCTTTCGGCATCACCTGCGAAGAAGATGAAGTCTCACCCGAGATAGAGGTAGGGGTGGTTGCACGACTCAAATGTCTGCAACCTATTTGGGACACAGATATGTTATTATACCACTTAACAAATCACTTGGTAGTTAACATTCATCAGTAATTAACCCTTATTCAAATCGTATATCCAAACCCTAATTACAGAACAACGCAGTATTCTACCAGATCTAACAAATCTAAGCACTTATCACATGGAAAAAGATCAGATCTAGCATTTGTTCACATCATTTAAGCACTAATATATCATACTAGATTCATCTAAACATTCATTACTGCACTTAAGCTTAAATTATATACACAAGACAATAACCAAAATCCAGAAAGAAACCATAACACAGGATATACGTGGTTCACCCTAGTGTGGGGCTACGTCCACCAACTCTTCTCTTGTTTATTACGTTCTCTCAATATTCTACAAGCACAAAGCATCAAAACCCTACTCCATAGAGGACAGGAGATCTATGCACACCTCGCCAAATCCTCCTTCCTCGAGCTAGGTTTAAGCACAAAGCCTTCTTACTGTCTATACACAAGCTTCTTACAATCACTTGCACTTAGCTCTGCAAGTTCTTAACACATAGTATGCACAAAGCATCCATAACTATTCTCACTTAGCACATTGGCCTCTTCCTACATCGCATAAATATCTATTTATACATTAAAAAATGGGCTCAAACATGGGAAAACCCATGGGATGACATCCCGTACCCGTTACATAAACCCTAATCCCAAAAACTACCTTAAAAAGGCATTGAGATCCTATGATCTCCGCTTCGCCTTGCGCTTTGCCTTCAACCAACTTGTCGAAGTCCCAAAAGAGGTCAAACATGACCAAGGATCCCCAAAAATTGGTCAAGGGCCAACAACCATCGTCTCTCCAAATCCCCTTTCCTTCATCCACATTCGCCTGTCGGTTTTCCAGGTAAGCGTCCAACAAAGCTCCAAATGCAAAAGAGCAGGGATAGACCGCCACATTCTCCAGGTGAAGAGTTGAATTGGGACGTCCTGATCTCAATGAAGACAGTTAATGAAGGTGAGGAAGGTTGGTGAAACCTTGTCTCACTCCTTAAATGGAAATCTAGAAGGACCATCAGCAAGTTGATTCTTCTGCAGGTCCCTTCCGAAACATGATTGCGTTTGACAGAATATCGCGTCTCATAGAAGACTGCATGTGCAGTCTTCTAGAGAACATGCAGATGTAAAACCTTGAATATAAAGACTCAATCACACCTCTGCCGTTAGTGGCAAATTGTTCTGAGTATATAGCAACCATTTTGATATTTTTTCGAGGTTGATGGTTGAGCTAGGCTCTCGTATTGTAAACATTTGATGAAGCTTCTGGTTTTCTGGTTATGTAACAGGATTTAAGACTGATGGTTTACTCTAAGTCATCTTCTTTTCCATCTTGTTTACCTCTAATGCTAGAGTGTCCATGATTGAAAGATTCATATAGATTGTTATGGTCATATTGTAATGTAGGTTCGATTGCAGTTTTGTTGTAACATTCTTCAACCTTTTCTGAAACTTTGAATCCAAGAGGATCTTCTTTTTTGAGTTCTTCCTATTGGCATGGGGGCAGACCCAGGGTTCAACACTTCAACAGTGCACCAAAAAAACCCTAACTACCATCCCTTTCAGCAACACCTGCGAGGTAGATGAAGTCTCACCCGAGGTAGAGGTAGGGGTGGTTGCAGGACTCCAGTGTCTGCAAACTTAGCTGGGACACAGATATGTGATTACAATACTCTAACAGAGAACTTAGCATTTGTCATTCATTATTACTTAACCTTTGTCTACAACGCAGATAAACCCTAATTACAACATAGCACACTATTCAACAAGATTCAACACATTCAAGACCGAAGCACATCAACATAGATCAGATCTAGCATCTCATTCACATCATTAGGCACTAAGATATCATATTAATCTAAGCATTCATCATTGTACTAAGAATTAATCATATGAACCATAAAATAACCATAATGATCAAAGCAACCATAACAAAGGATATACATGGTTCACCCCCATCCTGGGGCTATGTCCACCAACTCTTCGTCTTATGTATTATCTTATGCCAATCATCTACATTCACAGATCCATAAAGTCGTACTCCACATAGGACAGGAGATCTGCACACACCCCGCTAGATCCTCCTTCCTCGAGCTAGGTTATAGCACAAAGCCTTTACATAATCTCTTACAGTCACTTGCACTTAGCCTTGCAAGTCTCACACAGTGTGCACAAAACATGTACAAATATCACTTTCCCTTAGCACGTAACATCACACCACTTAGTTACATCACATAGATTTCTATTTATACAATAAAAAAGGGCCTAAACATGGGTAAACCCATGCATGGACATCCCCATACTCGTTACATAAGCCAAAAACCCAAAAACACCCTAAAAGGGGATAACATCCCACGATCTTTGATTTGACTTGCACTCCACCTTCGATAGCTTGTCGAAGTCCCAAAACAGGTCAAACCCGACCAAGGATCTCCAAAACTTGGTCAAGGGCCAATAGGACCCCAACACTCACATGTGACTCGTCTCAAGTCACTCTGATTTGGGTAGCTCCGCCTCAAAAGACTCGAGCCTGGATTGAGCGGCTTCGACCTGCTGCTTCACCAAGGCCTCCTACTTGACAAACTCCTGAAGAATTGCCTCATTCATAGGTCCCTATAACTATTTTTCTACTGAAGTGACTACTTGTTCCAGCTCTGCTACTCGTCCTTCAATCTCTTCGAGCAGTTGGAAAGCTGCATCCTGGACTGGCTTGAGCTTCTGAGTCACTTCCATGACTTTTCTCTATATGGCATGGATGTGTTGTTGAACAATGCATTGTTCTTGGGATTGTTTCATTCTCTCAACTGATGTAAAGAGCTTCAATTGTTCCCATACAGTCCTTGCTTGCTTCTTTTCCTCCTAGAGCTATGACTCCAATGTCTTCAGTTCAGGGTCCTTAGTAAGTCACTCATAATTTTGCGCACTTCTACTGCTAAGTTGTTGACATTCCAAAGCTAATGCTATGATCCTCTCAACTACGCTCTGGGCAGTGGCTTCTCTTTGGTCTATCATGTCCTGCAGAGTACTTGGTATTGTTTGTAGCTCTAGATCTGTTATTCTCTGTTGAAGATACTTGATGGCGTCAACAAGTTGTGCTACTTGATGCTTCACTGGGTCTTCCTCGTTTTTCTCTAAGCCTGTCACAAAGCAAAGTGATTTGTTGACTACTTCTTTTAATCCAACCTTCTCCCTAAGAAACTATTCTTTCTCTTGTTGGATCTACGCCTTTTCCTCTTCAAACTTTGCTTGGAGGGAATCCTTCTCGTATTGCGCAACCTTGTGTTGCTCTATTAATTCCTCTTGTTCTTTCTTTAGGGTCACTGTGGCATGTTCCATTTCTTCCTGTGTGCGACGAAGGTGGGCTTCATTCACATCGGATATTATATGGAGTTGGGTAGGCTCATCTCCCAACTTTGTTTCTTCTGATGGAGGGGGTGCAGTGGACACTGCACGGCTGGAGTGAAGGGCCTATTGTACCCTTCCCAGTTCTGCTTCAATTTTTTCATACATGGTCTCTTTCTTAGCTTCAGTTCTCTACAAAATATCTTCTAAGGCATCTTATACAACTGCGATGATGAAGTCGAAGTCATCGAGTGTGATCATAGTCTGCATCTTGGTATTACTATCTTTTTACTTCTTCCTCTATGTGGGTTTCATGGGAAAAACATTTATTTTGTGAGATGGCTCTGCATCATCAGGGGGATTCTGTGGCGGTGTTACTTTGCCTTTCTTCTGCTGATATTCTTTTCCATTTTTCTCTTCTTTTTCTACCTTTTCATCACCTCCTCCTCCAGGTGATTCTGAAGAAGTTTCTTCTGATACACTGTTCATCTGCTGGACTTCTTATGTCTTCTTCCTTCTACTAGTTCCAGGTGTTTCATGCCCTTCACGAGTGATCACTGGGCTTCTGATTAGTTCAGGATCGGATAATTCTGCGGGGTCAGCAGGGATAAGGAGCTCTGCAAGCCACTCCTTATTTATTTCTTCTAGGTCCTTCTATGTGAGTTTGTAATAAATCTGGAGTACTTCTTTTTGTTCATCTCTGTGTGCAGTGATGTAGATAAAATGTTTGTCTATGTGGAAATTCACAAATGACATGAACCTATGCAGGGTGTTTGGCAATATACGAGGGACAACCTAAATATTCCTCTTTAACTGCAAGTAGTAGGTGTGGAACACAAAGTTTGACTACCATTGTTTTCCCATATCGCTTGAATACCATAGCGAAGTGAATTTCGCGGCTAAGGGTTCAGAGGCTCTAGTTCATGGAAGCTCGCACCTTCCAGCATCTACCAAGCTATGAACATGGTGAGGATCAACAGCCAACTAAAATGGAACTCATAGCCTTGATCCTGAGCTTCAAAGTAGTCTTGGTCTAATTGGTTCACTAAGTACTTTAGTCAGTTCATATGTATCCATTCCATGCATTTCCCTACGAGGTCAACAAGAAACCATGTGACCTACGTGGGTCTGTTCTTCCAGATTAGCTTACCATCAATCAACTGGAAAGCAAGGTGCACTACACCATTCTAGATGTAGGCTACCTTGTAGCCTCACTTTCCCTTCTCTACATCGTCATATGTATCTTTAATCTTCTGCACCAGGGTGCGGTCTACAACCTTCCCTGGGTAAAAGTCTTGTGGGTCTGGTCCCTGCATGCCCAATCTAGTGATCCATTGGACAAGTGTCGGGTTGACGGTGATGCTTCTGTCTAGCCACAAATAACTACCATGGAATATCGACAATAGGAGCTTAATGCACACATTAACCTCCTAGTGTCTTCCAAAATGGGGTATTTTCATTACGTTCAAGATGGTGGACTGTGTGAGGTTCATAGTCCATGGTTGGGGGATTATCCTCAACTTCTTCCCCTTCATCCTAGCCAAATACCTATGATGAGAGAGCATGTTGAAGTTATTACGATCCCCTAGGTTAAATTTGTTGATCTTTAGTGTCATAATTTTGTCTAACTGAGGCTTGCATGTGCGTATCCCCTTCGGGAGGTATGCAGTAACCAAGGTGTAGTCAAAGTCCCTGGGGAAACTATCAAGATTAACCATGCTAGCTAGAGGTGGGAGGTATTTGGGCATGATGGATGGGATTAACTTCACGTTCGCCAAGTCATCTCGATGCTTGGTTCTTTTATGATCTGCAACTCGGGATGGTTCAGATCCATGAGTAGTCGATGGGGAGGCTTGCACTCCTCGCATCGATGATTCTTGCACTTCTTTGTATATCACTCTCTCTTCCATTAGATCAATTAGAATTTCCTCTACTGAATTTTCCACAGCACTGAGCTCGTCGAACATGCACACTTGAGATTGGATATCTCAGGCTGATAAACAATTTCTCAATGCAATAGAATGGATGGAAAGGTCTCAATAATCACAACATAGTAACAATGAGTTATTTTGTTGGCTCAGATACAATTCGTGAAACTGTGCTTGACTCAACAATCGATGGGATAAGTAGACAGTGATGTAATGGATCCTTCCAATGGACAAGAAGCCTTTATCAATGCAGTTATGTTCGTTACGACGTGGTCCCAACAGTTCGATGGCGAGATTTTTTATCATAACTATTGTTCTAACCATTCAAGAATGTATTTCTAATGGTTATAATGCCTCCAACAGTCATATCTCTCCGCCATGGTGAAGTGCCAATCTAAGCTTCTCTGATATTCCGATGAAGTTCAAGTTCTGGAGACCTTCCTTATGTGAAGTCTTCTCTAGAGCTTCCTGTAATTTCTCCAACTTTGCTTTCTTCTTGATGTGCTTTCAAGCCTTCTTCCTTGTGATCTGCATTATTGGGTTCCTCTTCCTATTCTGATTATTATCTTCTCTTGGAATAATAACTTTACATTGTTGATGGTATTTCATACGGTTTAAGGGAAATATTTATTCTCTCTCTGGGGTAGGTTCTCTACTCTACTGTACAGACAAGTGTTTCAGGTCTTCTTGTGTTCTTTCAACTTCGACATCCATATTTCTAGTCCTCAGTAGATTTGACTGGTTTGCTTGTTCTTCCAGTAAATGTGTTATTCTCTTAGCCATGAAGTCTCTTAGTTCTTTCTTTTTTCTATTCTAGAGCTTCCTCTTCTTTTCTCCAGGTCTAATCTTTCTTAATCCAGGTTTTTCCTAGTAACATAGCAAATGGGGCGTTGTTCTCAACAAGTCTAATAACCTCAAATTATTCCTCTGTCGAAGTTCCATGAGCACACATAGATATTTGGGTAAGTCTTCCACATAGGGTTATTAAATTTCCTCTAAATAATCCTATTCCTTCCAATGATGGAATCATAGCAGGCTTTCCTAAAATTTTCCAAGTTCTTTCTGTCATAATATTCACATGTGTTTCCTCATCCAAAACATAGTCTATGTCGAAGTCTCCTATTCTTGTTTCTATGAAATATTTCTCTTTGAAGATCTATGATAAGTTGATATCTCGGTGGTCATTCAGGGTTTCCTTGATTTGTAGTAATACAGTCTCTAATTCTTTCTAGGGTTCTTCAATGGTCTCAGTTTCTTGGCCTTTATCAGGGTTTTCTTGTCTCATATTCATTCTTTAAACCTTAGCAATCATTCTAGGGAAATCCAGAACGTCATAGTCCATAGACTTACAACAAAGACAACTAGGTCTTCTATCAGGACAATCCTTAGCAATATGGCCAGGCCTTCTGTAGCTATAACAAAGGGTTAATCCTCTCTTCCTCTTAAATGATCCCCAACCTTTCTTTTACTGTGCACTAGGATCATGGTAGCTAACCTACAGAAAAATCTTCCTAGGATCCTACATCCATTTGTTAGTCCAAACATTCTTTATATGCATAGGAATAACATATCTTTCATTATTTCTATCATATCTACTCATATCAACCCTTATTTCTTATAATTGTGCCCTAGTTTTCAGGCTAGGACAAAATTGATCAAACATACCTAGATCCATACTTTCGAAACAAAAATTTCCACTTATATTACCTTTATCGAAGTACAAAGCTTTCATATCTTACCTCTTTAATCAAAAAAATTCATTGATATTACCTCTATCAGAGCACAAAGCTTTCAGATCTTACCTCTTTTCTTCATATCTCCCTCCTTTCTTAGCACAGAACTTTGTAAGTCAAGTAGAATACTGTGCACTAAATCAACAGATCTACGCACAAATCTTTCTTTATTTTCCTCAGTTCCCAACAATCACAGTTTAAGGTCCCGACAATGGAACCATTTGTTGGCACAAGGGCAGACCTAGGGTTCAACGCTTCAATATCACACCAACAAAACCCTAACTACTGGCCCTTTCGGAAACACCTGCGAGGCATATGAATTCTCACCCAAGGTAGAGGTAGGGGTGGTTGCAGAACACCAGTGTCTACAACCTTAGCATGGATACAGATTTGTGATTAAAATACTCTTAAAAATCACTTAGCAGTTGTCATTCATTAGTACGTAACCGTTTTCTACAATGTAGATAAACCCTAATTACAACACAGTGCAGTATTCAACAAGATTCAACACATTCAATCCCTAAGCACATCAACATAGATCATATCTAGCATCTCATTCACATCATTAGGCACTAAGCTATCATATTCATCTAAGCATACATCATTGTACTAATCATTTATCATATGAACTATAAAACAACCATAATGCAAAAAGCAACCATAACACATGATATACGTGGTTCACCCCTAGCCTGGGGCTACGTCCACCAACTCTTCATCTTCTTTATTATCTTTTGTCAATCATCTACATGCACAAAGCCATAAATTCCTACTCTGCATAGGATAGGAGATCTGCGTGCACCCCGCTATATCCTCCTTCCCCGAGCTAGGTTACAGCATAAAGCCTTTGTTATCACTGAAATTTCGTCCGCACAGGGCGACAAGAACTCCGCATCATCAGCACAGAAAAACAGGCATTCATGGCACAAGGATTAATTCCACAGCACAGCAAAAGGGCCAAAACTATAAAAAAATGGCTAAAAAATTAAAAAGTGCAGCATACCCACTAAAAATGAGCGCGCGCGCGCAACATCTTCGTATATTGCGCGCATATGCGCGGCTGTGGGGTACAAAACCCACGCGCCTGCCAAATGATGCATTTATGAAGCTGGTCGGCCTCCCAACCACTAATGGATCGGCTCCCAAGTCGATTTGATATCAAATCCGAGCTCAATCTGCGTGGGGAGGCTGGTCAAAGACCTAATTGTGCCC
>JZKD02S1719349.1:409643-439456 GCA_000966675.3 Picea glauca
CTTATCTCTGAGAAGAGATGTGGTGGCTACTGGCCTCTGAACTATGTTACAATGAGGCTCGAAGGCCTATTATTATTGAGAAACAATGGAAAACCCTAAACATCCAAAGACCTAATCCTAGGATATGAAACGCCAAGACTATGGGCCCCGTTTGGGTAAGTTGGTACATCAACTTCCCGGGGACGTAACTTTGGCATACGATCTTCGTTTGACGTGTTCTATACCTCGTTAGAAATATCTACCTGAGGACTACAAATTTTGGTTGAGAAACATGATCTAGGGTCCATGTTGCAACCTGTTTTCCCAAAAAATGTCGTTTAAGGCCTCAAAACGGCTCCGAAAGTTCAGGACCCGAAAAACTGCTAAAAATAGAAAATTGTGCGGAAACTGAAAAACCGAAAGAAGCAATGGTGGGGGTCCAAGTGGAATAGGTGGGTGGCCACCAATATCCACTTGGATCAAGACATCCTGTGGGAGTGTCATAGTGGAGTTGTGAAAGAACATGTCTGTGGAAATGCCACTACGTAGAAAGTAATCCAAGATGGATTATGGTGGGACACGCTCTTCAAAGATGCGAAGGAGTATGATAGATCCTGTGATGTTTTCCAGAGAGTAGGTAAGCCATCACAACGAGAGGAATTGTCTCTTCATCCAGTTTGATCTCTGCAAGCATTTGAGAAGTGGGTGGTTGATTTTATTGGACCGATCAACCCCATGGCTAAGAAATCAAAGGCCAGGTATATTATCACCACAACTGATTACTTGACATTATGGGGCGAGGTAGCAATTTTTCAATATTGTTCCATCGATACCATTGCTAGGTTTATCTTTGAAAACATTATCACTCGGTTTGTATGTCCTAGGAGTCTGACTAGTGATCAGGGTGGCCATTTTATCAGTAGTACACTAGAAAATAGTACGACAGAGTTCCTAATAAAGAATCATAAAAGAAACCCATACCATCCACAAGCCAATGGACCAATGGAAGCATTTAACAATATTCTAGAAAAAGGTTTGATGAAGGTTTGTTGCAAAAACAGGGAATATTGGGACGACAGAGTCCCAACAATTTTGTGGGCTTACAAGACAACCACGAAGAAACCTGACAAGTATACTCCATTTCAACTAGTTTATGGGAAAGAAGCTTTGGCACCTGCAGAATTCATTACCCCTAGTATCTACATCACACATGTTACAAATATGTCAGAGGATGAATAAATTGTGCAGAGGGTTACAAAGTTGCAAGAACTTGATTAGACCATGTTTTTAGAAGAATTTTATCAAACAGTTGAGAAATCCAGGCAGAAGGACTGACTCTACAGGCATATTAAGGCCAAAACATTTGTGAAAGGAGATAAGGTCCTACTTCATGACAATCAATACCAGAAACATCTAGTCAAGTTGTTCATGCATTGGTTGGGCCCATTTATAGTTGTGGGGATATGACACTCTAGCATAGTCATACTAACACAAATGGATGGTATACTTAAGCCAGGATGGGTGAATGGTGCTCCCTGAAACTCTATATTTCTCAGGACTAAACTAAATGAATGTTGCTCCAGTCCAAAGGAGCATGTATAGTAGTAGTTAGATTTGAATTTATGTAATTTCTTTAAATTCAATTAATAAATTCAGAGTGTGCATTGTTGCACTGCAACATGTATTTAATTTTTATTTCAGTCTAAGCATTACTTTGGTGCATAAATGATTACTCAGTGGTATAGGATCAGAAGAGCCATGAGTATATTAAATGTAGTCATTAAATATGACGGGGACCCCATTGTGGTCAGAGGGAGAGTGAATTTGAACTAAATCTCAATCCATGTGCCACACACACCTAGTCATAGCCTTTATGATCGCCACAATAACCCTCTGATATTATGTTAATCCATAAATTTGTGACACACGAAGATTTCATCGGTATTCATGTTAGTATTCTCAATCGTTCAAATGGTAAGGCCTGAGGTCAGCCATGTCCCTGTCAACTTGTTCAATAAAATCCAGAATCACCCGATAGATTTACCCCATTAACAATCCCATCGAACAACTTGTCTTGAGGTTGTGTCTATAGGATTAATCATGAGTGGTCTTAGGAGTAATGAAAGAGCCCTCTAGTTGTCCTGAGTATAAGGCTGGATGAACTCAACGTAAGACTTATTTTTTTCTATTTTTTGTTTCAATATTTTTAAACTTTCTTAGAGCTTGCAAAATTCTTGAACCCTCAATTGTGACCCCGAAGTCCTGTACAGTCAGTCTAAGTCTTTTAGCAGTCCAGAGAAATGATGTTGAGAACTACAGGAAGCCAGATTTGAGTCTCCAAAAAAGCAGTTCCATATGATCTATGTGATCCCTGGTGTTATCACTAAAATTTCATCCGCAACATTGCATGCAAATGGTTACAAAAATACAACAATGCCATACAACTATTAGTTCACCTGCAAGACCAAAATGCATTTCCAAGAGGCAAAAAATATACAATTGGGAAAAAATTGGCATGCGCTAACTCCCTAAAGGAAGTGTGTGCACAGTGCCTAGGCCAAAGAAGACCATAGAGCCCATAACGCGCCATATGTGTGACTGTGTACAAGAAAATCCGTGAACTCCTATGAATAGTTCATTTATGGCTCTTATCGGCCCCTCAACCACTTATGTACCAACTCCCAACTTGATTTGAACTTCATATCTGAGATAAATCCAAATGGGGGGCTTGTCAAGGACCAAAGGGTGCCCTAAAGGGCTCCTTATTCTCACCCAGTACCAGTTGAATATTTCCTTGAAGAAATACTATAAATGGAGGCCATGGGTGCCCTAGGAAATCAATATTTTCATAGTATTTTTATGTTGCCTCAATTCTCCCTTGAGAATCCTCTTTTCTCCTTGGAGAATTCTAGCAACATTCCAATAGGCTATTCGACTCACCTCTTGAGGGAATAGGCATTGATTTCTTCATCATTTTCTTTATTTTCTACCATTGTAAGAAGAGATCTCCATTAGGGACCTAAAGATGCCTCCCAAGGAGGAAGAGGGGACTCATAAGTCCTCATTTCTCTACGATGTTTTTCCAACTAATATAGTTATCCATTAGTGGCATAATATTGGTCATTGGTTTATTGTTTATGGTTCTAAAAGTTTCTTATGCATTCTAGTTTTATTTCCTTAGTTGTTTTTAGTTTGTTTACTTGTTTATTTCATGTGTTTGTCTTGTTTAACTCATGCACTAACCTTTTTCTTGTCAACTAGGCATGCAAGTGCCCTTGTTTTTCTCACCCAAGTGACAAAACAGATACAATAGATTGGTGACCATACTAGGGAAGGGTATCAATTTCTACCCTATTTGGGCTTAGAGAGCACTTCATTTTGATCCATTTTTCTTGCAAGTAAGAAAGATGACCTAGCCTTACCTATCAAGAGCTAGATTTCAATATAGAGGAGGATAATTTCACTCAAAAAATCCCCCTGATGTGTATCAAAACATGTGCGGGTATTCCAACCCATAGACACGCATTCAACACACTGTGCACCCAAAAGGCTTCTTTGCTCTACACATTCTACACACTTTGCACCCAAAAGGATTTTGTTCTTTGTGCATTATGTGCATTGTGAACCCATTGTGCCTCTATTTGAACTGTAACCTGCACACATTTCCAGAGTTTCTAAATTATAAAAGTTTTTGTGGTGATTTGAAGGCTCCTAGCCTTCAAAATATTTCTTTCATGTAATTTGTAAATACATTCCACTTAGACTCCTTTCCCATATGAAAGGTTAGCTAAACATAGGCACTTAGGGGGAAAAAAGAATCATATTTTCTCCTCTTTTTCTTTGGTTTCCACATGTATGTCTTGCTTGGTTTGTAAAAGTTAAGAGGAGATTATTTGCTATCACATATAAAAACACTTGCATTGGGACCAGAAATCAACTTTGATCATTGAGTATGCTACTCTCTCACACCATAGAGCAATCTTGAGAATCATAAAGGTGGTTAAGGGGACATTTCACCCCCCTTAACAAAATATTTAGCAAAGGACAAAGACCCCCTAGGGCTCCTCTTAGTTTCTTTTTGAAATCATCTTAAATTTGTAAAGGCCCATACATGCCCACATGTTTCAAACTTAGGATAGTTTCTTGAAATTTATTTCTTAGTTTACATTACTAGGGGAGTTTAAAGATCAAAGTAATGGGCCCATACATGCCCACATGCTTGCAATCTAGGATATTTTTTCAAGCTTTCTTAGTGTAAACAACATTAGGGAGTTTAAAGGATTGGTAAGGACCCATATGTCCACATGCTAGTTCTTTACGGATTTTAAAATTCTGCAAGGTTGTACCAATGACACTTAGTAAGATAGGTAACAAATATTTGTAAGGACCATAGGAAGTCCACATGTTGCAAATTCACACCTAACTTATTAAAATTTGGCACATTTTATCACATGCTCACACACAAAGTCACTTCTCACTCACATAATTTCCTTCTTGAATTGTGGAGGTTGAAGTAGGTTTTCTCCAAAGGAATTCTGAAACATCCCACTATTTCTTGAAGAAATTATCCACACCCACTTAATTCAAACAAGATTGGTTCACACCCCCAATCTCTTATCCCACCACATCTAAACTTTTTCTAAAATCTCACTAAGTTTTCCTCCACATGAGGTGCCAAAAGAATTTTTTTCATCTCGGTAGGATATTGGGGTTAGGCATCCAAATAACCCCCCATTATATGGTTCTCACATTTTAAAACATTAGAAGTTCACAAATAGGGAAATTTAAAATCCTCCAAGTCAAGTGTTCCTACACCATTATTATTGGGTAAATCGGTAGATGTGGACATGAACTAATCCCCCTAGATCCACCTGGATCTAGAACAAAGCAAGACGGAACAAGACACTTTCCCTAAGTTGTGATCACTGTGTTTTACTACCAAAGGAGGAATATATAGAATACCTTATGAATCGTTTCCTTATATCTTTGTTGCCCCTGCTTCACTCTAGTGCTCTTATAGAATCAAATTTGCAACAACACAAACCAACCAACATGAGAGTAGTAATAATAGAATTCAATGACAACCTAAATATGTGATTAAGGAGTCATGTAATAAAACACTAATCATTTTATGGGAAAGAGGCATGCCGCCATATTATATTAATGAAAAGTAGAAGATACAACCTAATTTCCTTGATGTTGCAAGTTCCCTTTTAGTGGTCCTTCGTTCCAAAACACACATACAATTTCTCCAAAATTTGCATGAAGATAATCCAAAAATGATTGATGGGAAAATGGTGGCCTCAAGCATCACTAGGAATAGGATTCTTTACACAGTCTTCAGCCTATTATTTCATCAATTCTTTGGTTAATATTTCTTAACCTTTTCCATGAGAAGCCCATGATTATATAGGAGAAGGTGAAGTGGTTAAAGGGATGAGGATGATCCCACCAAATCAGAGAAACCAGTAGAATCGCAACCATATGGACGCTACCTCACATTATAGAAGATTCCCCTTCTAGAAACTTCGTGAAACCTCTTTCCTCTTTTAGCTTTGGAACGTCGTTGCATGCTGCCTATATAACAGCCTGCGGAAATCTCGTGGGCCAGCTATAGAGAAGACTGTGGAAATGATAGATTTATGCACTATGTAATATGTGCAGCCTACAGACCCTTTCTAAAAAGAAGTCTCATAGAGGAGGAAATAAGTTTCTTTTCTTAGGCAAAAAGTCATGTTAGGAGCCTAAACACATGTTTGTGAAATCATCACTAGGGTGACCAAAATTATGTATAACAACAATGATGAAGGGAGATACCCATGAAGGGTTGAAGTTTGAGGTCTGGTTTTTCTATGTGTCCTCCCATGAGTCACCCAACTCTTGGAAGGGATCTAGCTCGTGACTCATTTCTGAGGTTGAAAATATAAATGTCGCACTTTGACCGAGGTACCTAGTGGCCAAATTTAGGACATCTACCCAGGTGGAAATTGTGGGCTGCAATTGCACCTTGATCATATTTTGTGTGGGTATTGGGAAACATCGCCAAATATTTCGGTATATTCACCCTCTACCACTCATTATAACTGATTATTTCATCCTTCACTAGTTCCTCTTCTAGTGGCTTCAGACCCCACTTTTGAGTGCTCTTGGAAGCTCTAGTGCTATTTGAGAGGAAGGATGATACATCTTTTAGGACATGAGAATTTTATTTATTTATTCTCCCATGCGGACAAAATCCACCTACCCACATGTATGCTTATTTACAGTTGATTTATGTATGATGCTCATTATATTACATGAAATTGTGAGTTATATTGTGAAGGTCCAAATTATACAGATCTCTTATTCATTTATTTCTCTCATCACCATTTTCACATATTCACTTTGATAGTTGGACATCATAGGGGACCCACAAAATCCCCATCATTCTAGATTCTTGCAGAATATCCCTCCTATTCTAGGATGAGTTCCTAGTCTTTCAAACTCATCGGATAAACCATCTCACACCCCTATGAGTTCCACTATTTTGGGATCAAATTTGCTTGGTTCCACTTTATTTGGGTCCAATTCCCAAAACCATCCATCCACTAGCTCTCCTTCACATGGAGGCGAGGGGAAAACTTCTTCTCAAAGGAGAAGTACAACCCCACCAAATCCCCCTCAAAGGTCAGGTTCACTACCTGCTCACACCATGGTTGGAACTAATCCTCCACCACCACCCCCCATGCCATATTTGGCATCTCTCAACATTCCTGATTTGAGTAAACTCATGAATGATCCTATATTACATGACCCCACATGGACCAATATGCCTACCAAACTACCTTCAGATATTCCAAAATTTGAAGGAAAATTGGGGGAAGATCCCACCAACCATGTTATGACCTTCCACTTATGGTTCTATTCAAACAACATCATGGATGACTCCATCTGCTTAATTTTATTTCAATGAAAAATCACTAGTCCATCAACCAAATGGTATGTGGACGACAAATCAGGATCCCATGTGACTTTTGAATCCTTGGCCAAAGCCTTTTTGGCCTTTTTTAAACTACCAGTTCGTCATTACATTGGATTAGAACTGCTCTGCGAGTGAAAACAAACCTTAGCTATGCATATTTTCGACGCCATTCACGAATGGCATCGGCGACGTAGTTTATGTAAAGTGGAAACCACCAAAGAAAAACGTCTCAATTGGTTTCTAAAATCACTCGTCTCTATACTTTCCAAAGATGTGGCATCCACCTTCCCCCAATACAAAGAGGAATCCATCAGCAAGGCTCAACAATTCGACCTCATTTATGCTCAGTCGGGTTACCTATACACAATATTACCTGATGCACCGAGACCCGTACCATTTGACCAGGACAAACTTGGCATGTCTCATGCTGGGGATGGGTTGATTGGTACCATGACACACCAAAGCCCGTACATCCAACCACCACCCATGAGTGGACCCTCGCCAACACCCATGATGCACCTAACCTCTCAACCAAGTTCTTCTTCCCCTTCTACCTCAACATATAACCTAGGAACTAGTGAAAGCACTCACCTTCCTATGTGACCTATGGAGCATTACCACAAAACAATCTATATTTCCCATTTCCTGGTCCTCCATAGACGGTTTCTCCTCCACATGGATGACCACATAGAAAATCCAGCTCAACCCTCTCCCATTCAAAAATTCATACTTTTGAATAGTTGAATACAAAAAATCTATCCCATCATTCGAATAATGCCAAGAAGAAAGGAAAAAACCGAAACAATAATAACCCAGGTCTAGGGGGAAATAACCCCCATCAAAACCAACCTGCTGAGGGAAACTAGAATCAGGGTAACCAGAACCCCCAAGGTGACAATAAAAACAAATGCCAAGAGAAGAACAACAACAAAAACCTCTGGATGAACTTCCCTTGTGCTCTTTGCGGTGAGCATGGTAATTATAATCACCATTTCCCCCAAATTGCCGACTTCAAATGGATGAAATAATCTGTTGACGCTTTGTAAATTCCTAGAGGTTTTCGGGAGGTAGAATAAATTTATCAGAGGTAAATTTATCCAACCACTTCGAAACTGGAATCTATCCCTTCCAGTTTCAGAGAGGGATCTCTCTATAAGATTTATATATGTTTCAGGTTTTGATATTAGGCTAGTTAAATAAACAATATTGTGTTGTTTTATTTTATAAAATGGCTGAAATATTGCTTATGCATCCATTGGGATATGGGGTTTGTGTTAAGGTTTGATATATGAGAATAGATTTTATTAGGTTTCTTCACAGGGCAGGATAATGCCAATGTTGGATCCTTTATAATTTAAAGTGATGGATAATAGAAATAGATGAGATAATAAACTATAATAAAGAAGCATTCAAGAATTTCTTTATCAAAATATCAGATGGAAAACATTTAGATCTTTAAAATCCATAAACAGAGTATACGAAGATAAATTATGCAACTTTAACTTCTTTTAAATGAACAGATGTAGAAAACAAAATAATAACAAAGAAAGATAAACCATTGAATGAGGAGGAGTAAACATCACCAACAGTTAACCCGCAGGAATCCTATGAATCATCCCTTTTTATTTCTGGTAGATCTCTTAAAAAAGATTACAATTTACAGCTTGCTTGGGCGTAAAGATCAACCCTCAATACTTCGAAGTTTGAAGTATTTATAGAAAATAAATTACAATTTGCTCCTATCATTAATAATTAGGACGTGGTAGAATCCAAATCTAACTACCTAGCTAACGGAATACAAAATTATAGGAACTGCTAATGATCTGTCAGATTTTTTGAGCTAATTTCGGGGAAAGTTGTTGGTGAGTCATCAACTTGACTTTGACTGCTCTGCGTGTTGATTTGTACATCCACATCATCTTCTATTTGATCAAGTCACACAGGTCATCCCATCTCTGTTGACTGGGAATTTTGACTTTGAGCATCCTTCGGTACACCTCGTCCATCTCTATGTACTTAGTGAAAGTTGGTTTGGTGATGAAAAGATACTTGATCTCTTGTTGAATATTAAGGTCTAATCTCAGAGTTTCCAAGAAGTCTTTTCCTATGATACTTCCTTTTATTCCTGTGAAATTGGAACCATCCTTCGCCACTGTGAGAATCTTCTGTTTATAATATGAGAGAATAATCAACTTATTGTTGATCACAAAAAGGCTTGGGAGACATTTCTTCTGCAAAGATTCAGTTTTGCTAAAAAACCTTTGTACTACAACATCCATTTCCTGAACTCTCTCCTCGAGTTGCAACATTAGTCCCTTCTTGGTCAAGACTCTCTTAACTTCAAGAATTGTTTCAGTCCTGTCCTTAATTTTCAGAGCTTCTAGCTCTTCTTTTGATTTAGAATTTTGTTGACGGGCGAAATTGACCGTTCGTCAACTGGGAGAGTGGAACTGGTCAGGGGTTGTCTAATAACCCAATCCGTTTGGAATGAACCACCCTGACGGGTTTAGTGGCTCCGTTAGCCGATCTAAGGTCCTAAGAAAACCAAAGAGAAAACTAATCTAAACTAACTAATCTAATTAAAACTAAATAAAACAAACTAAAACTAAATAAAACGAATTAATCTAACTAACCTAATTAAAACTAACTATTAAACAAACAAACTAATCTAATATTTCTATATATACAAACTACTAACTTATTCACAAAATATACAATATCTATAAAATACAGATTTAAATAAAACCTGGAAAACTCATTTGTTTTCTTCCCTAAGACAGAGAAAGATATTTTTGTTGATTTTATGATTTTATGAACAATAAATAAAACTTACTGAAATTAAACAATCTAATATACTAACTACACATATATCTAACTAAAATACTAAACAAATAAACAACAAACAGACCTGGGAACGCTCCAGATTTGTCCTGTGTATGATGACTTCGAAGCTGGTTGGAGGAAGGAAACTCGCACCGGATAATCCAGAAGCTTCTCGTAAATGATAGCCGCAATGCTCTTTGAGTTGGTTTACAGGACAAACAAGACATAAAAAATCATAACAATTATAAGATTTATAAATCTCTGCAATTAAGTAAACCTGTTATGCAAAAACTTATACTTAATAATTCAATTGATGAAGAAGAGAAATCTGTCATTCACAAACTGAATCAAGTAATTGCTATGTTTTTTATACACTGGAAGAAATCAGATATGGATTATATTGAGTAAATCATATCATTTTCAAAAGACTAAGATAGCTAAAGTAGTCATTAACCAAATGAAAATTGATACACAATAACATGAAACAAAAGATTGATATTATGAAAAGATAAAGCTGTAGCAGAACATCAATTTTTGTCTCAGTCTGTATTAAAGTTCCATATCCTTGTTCTCCCACGAATGAGGATGATCCTTATTAAAAAAATAATAATTATTTATAAGTTTTTCCACATGGTAAAACCTCCCTGTGGAAGTTATCAAACTGTTTACATAATCTGGGAAGATATACCAAAGTTGTCTAAACTAGGAGACTAAAATAAAAATAAAACATCTAAAATCCTCTAAACTGTCCATCAAATCCCATGAAATTTCAAATTCACCTGAAAAGGATCCAAAATATACAAGTTAGAAGACTCTTTTATTAATAAAATGATAAAAATTAAATTCTATAGACTAGCTATAGAATCATCTGATTCTGTAGCTAGTCTAAATAAAGATACAAAATCAGTATAATCGAAAATCTTTTAAGAAATTCCATTCAATTGACATCCAATAATTATTTGAGAACGAATCATAAATTGTAATCATTATTCCATTATGAACTCAAACAAGATCCACATCATTTAACCGAATACAGAAATAGCAATACTCTATTTCGATTATTGTCATAAGTCGGGTACGTGAAATCATATGTAACAACATCGTAATCGTTTCTCAACAAATCGAATCCATATGTTATGAGATCGTTTTGATATTTAATTGAAAACAAAACAAATCGCAAACACTTCGTTATACTTGTCTCATCAACAGGAGAAATAATTGAATCGAACAGGATTATCACGATAACTATATAGCAAGCGATTTAAACTGTGAACAAATTCAAACCATAACCAACACATAACCAAAATCGTAAAAGGATCAATCAAACAGAGTTTGTTATAGATTTTGATCGTTTAATTTTGATGGCAATCGTTTCACTCAAACGAGTCATAACAGGATTTGACCAATTCATTTCACAAATCTAAAATACAGAGCATCAATTATAATCTGAACTCGACTCATAGTACAAACTTGCCAAATTAGAATGAGAGCGAATCAATTGGCTAAGGTTTTCACATAGTTGTTATGATTCAGATTCATTTCCCGATTCAGGCGCGAATGTTATTTGAGCGTATTGTTTTCATCAAAGAAACAGAGTCATTATCCTTAACCTGGAAACAATAAAATATAGAACATCCCATGACACAGCATCGTAACAGGTATCCTCCCGAAGATGTTTACCAATCATAGCATATCAATGATAACGAAATCGAATCCGAGAAAAATCGTTTTCTAAATTAAGCATAAAAACTTCCTGTTGGGAGTGGGCACAAAATGAATTGAATTGAAAACACACCATTACTTTCGTTATTTCACTCAGATAAACTTAGCAAATGAAATCCAAACGAATAACCATTCCAATCCAAATAAAAATCTACAAGCAAATCATATATCAGAATTCCTTCTATTTTTATCAAAACGAAACCATGTACAGGATGATCACCGAATGATAGACGCATTTGAATAAGTGGTCAAACTGTTTAAAATCTAAATTCAAATCATCATATCAAACTAGATTATGTACAAAACAAAACGATATCAGAACCATACCTGTGTAGTGACGAGGCTGCTTGATTATGCCAGCTTGGAATTTACAACAGCCGTGGTTGATTCCACGTTTTTAAACAGGATGGAGCCGGTTGTCTTTTGCTTTTTGTCTGGTGCTTGGAGCTTGGCCTTTTGACTAGTTAGGACTGCAATCTGGTCTTCCAATGATTGAATCCTTGATTGGAGTATCGGAACATCGATATAATATCGTTCTAACCATGAATTGCATTGGTCACAGGGTGACTGTGTGGGTTTAGACAGAGCAGGAAAGGGTTTGGAAAAACGACCGAGGGTTTCACGAGATAACTTAATACCTGGGTAGTTAGGGTTGTCCTTTAGGCAGGGGGGTAGGTTTGATACAAAATCATAAGGGGGATTTGCACATAAACCTTGCGAATAGGGATATTCGCTAGCCAGAAAGCGCTCAATATCAGAATCAGAATCCTCTCTCAGAACTATAGGGTTGGACTCGACAGAGGGTTTTGGTTTGTTTCTGGCCATTCTTGAAATGAGTCGGGCATTCCTTTTCCCTTTGGCATTTGCAGTAAGTTTTTCCTTGGGATTTTTTCTCATGGGATTCTTAATGGCCTCTGCACTCTTAGTTACAGTGTCGGGTGAGTCAATAGGAGGGTCGATCGAGGGTTTAGGCAGTAGGAGGTGCAAGGGTATAGGCAGTTCAGGCTTGGTCTCAGTTATCACAGGTTTATCAACCTGTACAGGGTCGGTGTCTTCAAAGCCATTACGGGCGATGAAGGCCCTCCAACTATCACCATGCAAACTCAAATAATGAAAAACGATGAGCTTAATAAGCCCATGATGAAACAAGTTGTTGTCAGCCTTGTGCCTCTTATACTTTTTGGACATTTTATACAGACTCCGATGAAAGTAGAACGACATGTTTAGAGGATACCCTATAAAAATCATAAGGAGACGTAGATGGTAGAGGAACACAAGCCCATATTGACCTTCACAGGTCACAAACTGCTTAAGTATCATTAAAAAATCGTGCCATCATTGTTTGAGCATAGATATGGGCATACCTCTGTCACAAGAGGTGACTTTGCGTGATTGAAACAACAATGTCGATGGCACTTCCTTGACCTTGCAATTCTTAAACCAATGCTGTCTCGAGGTAGGTAACCCCGTGACTGAGCTAATAAACTGTTCATCGATCTCTAACTGTATATCGCCGACCTTGGCTCGACAGCCATCGAAGGTCATGGAAAACTGTCGTGCTATACAAAGGTTAAAACCCTCAAAATGTTTCATGAAGGTAATCCATTCGTTGTCTTCCAAATCTTGGCAGGCATTGTCAAACATTAAAAGGACTTGACTTCCATTGGGTTCAACTCGCACGATTGCTGCCATGGAGCTGAACACATGGTAAGGGAAGGGTTAGAATTCACCAACACATATAGGAGCAGAGCTACCTGAACCAACAAAAATGAATGAGCAAAAGGGGTAAGCATTAATGAGAGCATGCGAAGGTGGTGGAGTCTGCCATGGAAAAAAAATTGATTATCCAAGTACAACCGCCAATTTTCATAGTTGTTCACTCCATAATAATAGTTTAACCATTAAGTCATGTGTACAACCAATGAAATCCAATGTGTATACCAATGCGCGCATACGTTATGCCATAGTGTTCAAACATCCAACATGTAAATTAAAACCCAAAATCAACTATGCGCCAATGCATTAATTCACATAATCAAAAGTTCAATCATGGTGCTAAAATGATATTCATATAGTTGACAAGCCAAAAGTTATAAAAATATTAACATAAGGATTATATCATATATATATAAACAAAATAAATCATAACCCCTATGCATTTTCATATAATCAATGATCAGGCAAGTCACATGAAGTGCAAATCCAAAGGCTAAATGCCTTCAATAAAACCAAGTTGTACAATCAACCAAAGTATGAGAACCGATCAAAGGATATTGCCAGTCGTGTAATGATCAATAAAAAGTAAGCGCAATAGGCATAATGACAAAAGAAATATCCATAGTTCAGATAATGATCGAAATGCGACTTTGAAAGGTTCAGTTTTCACGCTTACAGTCGTGAAAACCAAATGAAAACAAGTGTGTAAATGTCGCAAGAAATGAAAATGACGTTAATTTGGAAATTGTGACAAAAAAAAATTGATGTTTGCAAAACATAGGTGTAGGCAGCTTATAGACGATAGGAAAAAGTGAGTTGGCTGCCAACAATGGTGACACACTGGTGGAAGCAGTTATCTTTGCAAAAGGTACCAATTCAGATTAAGACAACAAAGATAATTTCAACTCAAAAATAACAACCAGAAAATCGTATAAACATCATCATTAACCATCTTTTCCAGCAGTATTTCAAAAGATGAAAACTAATAACAATCTTAAGATTAGCAAGTCACGATATTAAAGACAAAATCTCCAATATTGTTGGCATGGACACTGCTACTAGCAAGTGCCCATAGCCTCGACAGGGTTGCCATTTAACCCACTCTGACATCTGTATCCTGTCAAGAAGTTCTAGATCAGAATAAAGGACATTAAAGAGGTTTCTTATATTTTTTGCAGATTTTCATATACCTGACATTGCTTCGCTGCCAGCAGGCCTGTTCAGTACCCCGACGAAGTTGTCTTGGTGCCATGCATGCATTTACCCGCTGCCAGCAGACCTGTTCAGTATCCCGGCGGGTTTACAAGCACTTCCCACAGCTCTTATTAATAATTTTTATTTTGTTTTTCTTTTATAGATATATGTTTGAGCGGGGTGACGCTAAAAATCTCGATATCTTAACATGTTTTTTTAGACCTCATCAGAATTTTTTAGAACTGTCCTTTATTTAGCTCCAGAGATGTTTTATTTACAAAACAAATTCCTATGACAGGGAGACATCTTTTGAGTCATTCCTTTACAGAAAAGGGATAGCGTAAAAAGATAATAGATGATCTTGACAAGCTTTGCTCAGAGATTGAAATCAGTAAAATTCTTTCAAACAACAAAATTTTCCAACACAGATATCAATTTCAACAATATATCATTGATGTTTGTACAAATTTTCAGAATTTATTTCAGTGAAGAAATCTTCTATCGTCTTTGTCTGAATAGCTCAGTGTACAGGTATGTGTATGTCCAAAAACACAAACTGATCAATTCAAATCAAAATCAAAAAACAGAAAGCAAACAAAAAAGCAAACAAAAGAAAAAAATATATATATACATAATATACAAGGGTAGTTATCAATCACAGTATCTTTTCAGGGCTTGGCCATTCACCAGATAGGTGTCAAGCTGCCCTTCGAGATTCTGCAATCGAAAAGAACTAGGACCCAACTTTTCAGCAATTAAAAATGGCCCAAGCCATAAGTTTCGAAATTTGGTGTGCTCACCCTTTCCTTCGTGTGGTTTGTCCCACTTCAAAACGAGATCGTCTGCTTCAAAATTCCTATCAGAAGTAGAATTAGAATCGAACCAGCTTTTAACCAATTGTTGATGTTGATCTAACTTACGCTTAACTTGGGCTCTTACTTCTTCCAACTTCATCAAAGAATTAGTTTGGATTTCTAAAGGGGGACAATCTTCTTCTTGGACTTTTTGTGACAACTGAAGTGAAGGAAGAAGAATGTGAGGTGGCAGGATTGCTTCTCTGCCATAAATGAGAAAAAAGGGGGAGTTGCCTATAAAAGATTTTGGCATTACCCTATCATCCCATAGTGCATTCAGCAGTGCATTGTGCCAATTATTGTGATTTTCAACCACTGTTCTCTTGATTATTTTGATCAAGTTCTTGTTTGTTGATTCTGCTAATCCATTGCCCTGGGGGTAGTAACTAGCAGAGTACTTCATATTAATTCCTTTCTCCAAAGAAAACTCACTCATATCAAGAGAAGAAAAGTATGAAGCGTTTTCAAAGACTAGACAGTCAGGGATACCGAAACGGGTGATAATATTCGAGTTCAGAAAAGCGATTACCTGACTGGTGTTAACAGTTCTTAGTGTAGCAACTTCAGACCATCGAGTAAAGTAATCTATGGCTGTCATAATATACTTGTTTTGTTGCGAGGATGGAGGGTTAACTGGACCTATGATATCAAGGCCCCATTGCTGGAAAGGAGAATCTACTGAGACGGGTTGCAAGGGAAAGGCTGGTTTTTGTAACCGCCCCGATGCTTTCTGACAGATGACACATTTACGACACAAGGCATGGGAATCCCTAAAAAGTGTGGGCCAGTAGTAACTGGATCTTAACACCTTATGAGCAGTGGTTTCACCACCGAAGTGACCACCAGCTTCTCCTGCATGCAACTCTAGCAAGACTTTTTCTGCTTTGTCTTTCTCGAGACAACGCATCAGTACGCCGTCAAAATTCTGACAAAACAGTACACCATTAACTAGATGAAAGGAGGCAGACTTTAGTCTCAATGCTCTCCTCTTGGTGGGGTCAAGGTGATGGGGTACTGACCGATGTTCAAGACAGAATCTAATATCGTCATACCAGGGACTAACGAGGTTTTGTGCGCAATAGATCAAACTTTGATCGCTTTGTCCTGGGTTTGATGTATCACTATCTTCTTGCTGTCCTGTTTCTGAATCAACAACCAACTTACACAACCCTTGGCCTCTCACAATCCGAGCTGGGGTGATTTCTAAGTCATATTCCTGCAAGGAGGTGACCCAGTTAGCTCTCTTCTCTCCTAACTCCTTCTGCACTAACAAGTTCCTTACGACAGGGTAGGGGACAATGGCTTTTGTCCTTGACTTCAAAAGATAGGACCAGAAATGCTTAACTTCTTTGAAAACAACGTAGGCTTGTCGATCGACCACTGGGTAGTTAAGTTTAGCACCTTTGAAAGCAAAGCTCATAAAGGCGATGGGTACTTTGTTGTTCTCAGTATTCTTCTGAGTTAGGACTACGGCATAGGAACGGTCAGAGGCAAAAGTATAGAGTGTAAAATCTTGAGAGAAGTCAGGGCTCATGAGAGATGGAGTGTCTATTATGGCCTTCTTTATGGCATTAAAAGCTTGATTTTCTGTGGGTCCCCAGTGATATTGGGTGTCTTTCTTAATCAAGTTCTGTAGAGGTCTGACCATTTCGGAGAAACTGGGGACGAATCTTCTCACGAAATTAATCTGGCCTAAGAAAGATTGCATGGATTTTTTGGATGTAGGAGGGGAAAGTTTAGTGATGACTTGAGTCCTTTCGGGGTCAATAATCATCCCATCACTAGACACAATGAATCCTAGTAATTTACCCCGTTCTACTGCAAATATGGACTTTTTGGGGTTCAAGGAGATGCCGTATTTACGACATCGTAGTAGAATGGCTCGTAAGTGAGCTAGATGATCGTTTTTGTTTTTAAAATAAACGGTCACATCATCTAAGTAAACTATGATGGAGTGATTGATCAAGCCTCGGAAAGCAATGTCCATTGCTCTCTAAAAGGTAGCACCAGCGTTAATCAATCCAAAGGGCATTTTGCGATAAGCATAAGTGCCCCACGGGGTACGGAAGGTAGTTTTGAGTTGGTATGGCGGAGACATCAAGATTTGGTTGTATCCAGAGAAACCATCCAATAAAGATAGCCTCTCGGAACCAGATACCTGTTACAAGATCTGTTCCATGGGTGGGACTGGATAATTGTCTTTGTCAGATGCTCTGTTGGGGTTTCAGAAATCGACGCAAAGTCAAATTTCCCCATTTTTCTTCCGAATTGGGACAAGGTTGGACACCCATTGAGTGTGCCTAACAGGAAAAATTATTTTAGCACTTAGGAGTTTATTCAATTCTTTTTGAACGGTCAGTTCTAGTTTAGGGTGCATTTTCCTCAGTTTCTGCTAGAAGGGTAAGGTTTGGGGCTTCATCAGGATGACATGCTGTATGATATTAGGATCGAACGTTTTAAGATCATCGTATGTCCATGCAAAGACATCCTTAAATTCTTTAAATAATTTAACAAAAGAAACTTTTTCTTGTCTAGAACATCCCAAGCCTAAGTTAATACACTGAGGATTTTCATTAGTTCCTAAATTGACTTTTTCATAAGACAACGAGGAAATATTGGTTTTACAATTGACCGTCTTTTTAAATTTATCTTCAAAATCATAAAACTTCTCTAATCTAACTATGGATTTGGGTATGTAATTTACCATGTCCGATAGTGCTTCAGGAGATTTTCGATCAGGAATTACCGTAAAATCGTGCAAATTGTCGTCATGCGTGCGTTCATCTATCATCGCGCCTTGAAAGGTTTCTTCCATGTGCAGAAAGTTAATGATCTGCTAATCATCATCAAATACTCTCCAGTTTGTGATATTGTCAGGAACATATGGTCGAAACAATAGCTCAACGGAGAATGTGTCTGGGGACAAGCCTTCTGCAGGAAGAATTTTAGAGGCTACATTAGCTAATAGATCTGCTTCAGCATTATGTAGTCTAGGAATGGAATTTATATTGAAAGCAGAAAATTTGTTCATAAGATTCCATACCTCAGACTGGTAACTTTTGAGATGCGGGGAAAGACAGTGTATAGAATCTCTTACCTGTCTAACCACTATTTTAGAGTCGCCAAATACAACCAGGTTTTGAATGTTCATATCTAGAGCTTTTATGAGACCTTGTAGTAAAGCCTCATATTCTGCAGTATTGTTTGTACATTCAAACTCAAGTCTACAAGCCATTAATGTCTTGTTACCTGCCGGATCGATAATGATGCAGCCTACTCCAGCTCCTTCTTTAGACTTAGAACCATTGAAATATAGAGACCAAATTTTGTTTCCATCGGGCACATGGGACTGTTGCATAGAAGTTGTTGGTTGCATATATGCTACGATCTCAAACTGTTGTTCTGGATTGATGATAGGTGAAGCCTCGGCCATGAAATTGCCGAAGAAGGTGTCCATCCCTTGGACTTCAGGTGAATCAGCAGAAGGTGTATATGGTTCATTAGGATCGTTTAAATCTGTGACCATGAACTTGAGGTAACGCTCACGATTCACCTTGATCTTGTTTGGCTTACCATTTTCTGGGAGCCATAAGTGAGACCAGTCTATTGCGAAGTAACCATGTAGATGCTTTGACCAATCCCTGCTTAAAAACAGACCATACACTTCTGGAATATCCACAACGATTATAACAATAACCTGATGAACCTTAGGGTTAGACGATAATCTAATCAATACATTTTTTAGTTCACCTATAACTTTAACATTTGTACGATCAAGTTGTATGATTTTAAAGTAGATGGTTCCACTTCAGCGTTAATCTTTTGGCAGACAGACCAAGGCATCACATTGGATGATGCTCCTGAGTCCACCATACAATTATGCACATTTCTGTTGAAAATCTCGAAAGTTAAAAGAAAAGGAGGTACATTCTTGCGAGTACTAGGATTAGTAGCTTGTGGTTTCTTACTCGCAATTTCTAAGGCTACTTTATCTACATTATTTACAACATTTACATTATTTACATTATTTACATTATTTACAGGGGCTATAGGAAGGCTTCCTTTATCTTGATTATCAGGATTATTTTTAGTGGAAGTCTTCTGCGGAACTTTGCTTTGCACAACCTTGTTACCAATTGAATTACCATTTTTGCCGTTTTCTGAAATATTTTGCAACATTTTTTGTAACAAAATCGAAAATTTTAACAACTAATAAATAGAAATGTTAGCCCTTAACTTTTTAAGATCTTCAACAACATCATAATATAATTTAGGGTTCACATTACTCTGTTTCAGCTCAACTGATTTAGATTGCTTTGGAGGCGAAGTTGTAGTGTTTTCAGTAGAAGGTTTATTTGTTGTCTTACTCCTAGTGTTATAAGGGTGGACTGTCTCGAAATTAGCTTGAAAGATGCTATCTGAGAAGTGTCCAAAGATGTTTGGAGAAGACTCTTCTTCTTGAACTGTCTCTGGTTCAACTACCTCCTCAAGAATCTCAGGAGGCATCAAGTTATCTTGGGCTTCTAGAATTGTTTGAAGAGCACACTGCGAACTTTCTAGACTAAGGCCTTCGGTGGTTGGGTTAGGTCGTTTGGTGGGAAAAGGTTTCCGGAAAGGAGGTTTGTAGGGTCCTTTACTCGAGGAAGCTTCTTCAGTCGATCTTTTTAAGTCTATAACTTGATTCGACATTTTTTGAACAACTTTAGTTAAATTTTCCAAATCAGAGTTTTCAGGTTGTGTTTTACTTTGAGTAGGTCTGGGGAGAATTTCAATCTTCTTTTTGGAAATAGAACTAGTCTCAGTTTCGTTGCTAGTAGAGTCTTTAAGACTAAGTATGTCTTTTTCAATGTGGTTGGCCTCCTCGAAGGCCTCTAACAACATAGCTTTCTTAGATCGTTTAACCCAAATAGCTATACTTTGATGTAAAGCTTTAGTGTAGTAAGCTATTACAAGACTCTCGGCAGGCATAGAATCTGCAAGGATTCAATTTTTAAGTGTTAAGAAGCTTTGATTAAAATCTTTAACTTTTTCTTTTGGGTTCATTCTTAAGCTATAAAGGTCCATGACTAAGACTTCCGGAGGCTTACCGTCTCCGAACTTTTCCAAAAATCATGACTCGAACTTTTCCCAAGACACGATGGTATGGGGTTGTTGGGAAAAGTACCAAGTGGATGCATTGCCCTCGAAATTATATGGGAACAACCTACAGCCAACATCTTCATGTTCAACATTACGGAGTCTGATGGCTAGCATAAATTTTTTGATATGATCTTCAGCTATTTGTTTTGAGTCAGGATCAATCTTGGGAAGCCATTTCTCCGGGTGTTTAGGTAGAGGATGCTGAGCTCCAGGTACAGCTACTGCATCCTGGTCAAGCCAGGGTCTAGTAGGGTTGTTCTGATTTTCCATTGGGGTAGTGGGTGTGGAAGGCTGAGAAGATGAATTGCCTTCGTTAGAAGAATCTCCTCCAGAAGAGGAAGGAGATGATGGAGGTGGTGAAGGAGGTATCCCAGATCCTCCTACAACAGGATTTAAGTTTGGATCTGCAGGATTCACAGTGAGGTTAGTGTCACCTAATTGTTCTATGATGTCATAGAAGTCCAAAGGTTGACCCCACAGATGGTTTGGTTGCCTAAGATGAGCTAAGGCACTATGTGTTTTAATAAGAGATTGACGGACAATATCTTGTATGTCACCACCAGTAGGATTAGGGGTTGTTGGCTCAACTGTGATCTGTGGATCGTCGGTTGAAGTAGTTGTTGTTTGAAGGGGAATATTATCGTTTGAACGGATTCTAGTAACTATAGGTGAGCGATTAGGGGGTGGAGGAGTCTTACAACCGCCTCGTGCCATTAATTAAGTTCAGGCCCTCCTTCTAGCATCATTTGTTGATGGGTGAAATTGACCGTCTGTCAAATGGGAGAGTGGAACCGGTCCAAGGTTGTCTAATAACCCAAGCCATTTGGAATGAACCACCCTGATGGGTTTAGCGTCTCCGTTAGCCGATCTAAGGTCCTAAAAAAACCAAAGAGAAAACTAATCTAAACTAACTAATCTAACTAAAACTAAATAAAACAAACTAAAACTAAATAAAACGAACTAACTAAAACTAAATAAAATGAACTAATCTAACTAACCTAATTAAAACTAACTATTAAACAAACAAACTAATCTACTATTTCTATATATACAAACTACTAACTTATTCACAAAATATACAATATCTACAAAATACAGATTTAAATAAAACCTGGAAAACTCATTTGTTTTCTGCCCTAAGATACAGAAATATATTTTTGTTGATTTTATGATTTTATGAAAAATAAATAAAACTTACTGAAATTAAACAATCTAATATACTAAATACACATATATCTAACTAAATACTAAACAAATAAACAACAAACAGACCTGGGAACGCTCCAGATTTGTCCTGTGTATGATGACTTTGAAGTTGGTCGGAGGAAGGAAACTCACACCAGATAATTCGAAAGCTTCTTGTAAACGATAGCTGCAATACTCTTTGAGTTGGTTTACAAGACAAACAAGACATAAAAAATCATAACAATTATAAGATTTATAAATATCTGCAATTAGGTAAACCTGTTATGCAAAAACTTATACTTAATAATTCAATTGATGAAGAAGAGAAATCTGTCATTCACAAACTGAATCAAGTAATTGCTATGTTTTTTATACACTGGAAGAAATCAGATATGGATTATATTGAGTAAATCATATCATTTGCAAAAGACTAAGATAGTTATTTAGTACTCATTAACCAAATGCAAATTGATACACAATAACATGAAACAAAAGATTGATATTATGAAAAGCTAAAGCTGCAGCAGAACATCAATTTATGTCTCAGTCTGTATTAAAATTCCATATCCTTGTTCTCCCACAAATGAGGATGATCCTTATTACAAAAATAATAAGTATTTATAAGTTTTTCCACAGGGTAAAACCTCCCTGTGGAAGTTATCAAACTGTTTACATAATCTGGGAAGATATCCCAAAGTTGTCTAAACTAGGAGACTAAAATAAAAATAAAACATCTAAAATCCTCTAAACTGTCCATCAAATCCCATGCAATTTCGAATTCACCTGAAAAGGGTCTGAAATAGACAAGTTAGAAGACTCTTTTATTAATAAAATGATAAAAATTAAATTATATAGACTAGCTACAGAATCATCTGATTCTGTAGCTAGTATAAATAAAGATACAGAATCAGTATAATCGAAAATCTTTTAAGAAATTCCATTCAATTGACATCAAATAATTATTTGAGAACGAATCATAAATTGTAATCATTATTCCATTATGAACTCAAACAAGATCCACAACATTTAATGGAATACAGAGATAACAATACTCTGTTTCGATTATTGTCATAAGTCGGGTAAGTGAAATCATATGTAACAACATCGTAATCGTTTCTCAACAAATTGAATCCATCTGTTATGAGATCGTTTTGATATTTAATTGAAAACAAAAAAAATTGCAAACACTTCGTTATACTTGTCTCATCAACGGGAGAAATAATTGAATCGAACAGGATTATCACGATAACTGTATAGCAAGCGATTTAGACTGTGAACGAAGTCAAACCATAACTGACACATAACCAAAATCGTAACAGGATCAATCAAACAGAGTTTGTTATAGATTTTGATCGTTTAATTTCGATGACAATCATTTCACTCAAACGAGTCATAACAGGGTCTGACCAATTCATTTCACAATTCTAAAATATAGAGCATCAATAATAATATGAACTCGACTCGTAGTACAAACTTGCCAAATTATAATGAGAGTGAATCAATTGGCTAAGGTTTTCACATAGTTGTTATGATTCAGATTCGTTTCCCGATTCGGGCGCGAATGTTATTTGAGCGTATTGTTTTCATCAAAGAAACAGAGTCATTATCCTTAACCTGGAAACAATCAAATATAGAACATCCCATGACACAACATCGTAACAAGTATCCTCCCAAAGACGTTTACCAATCATAGCATATAAATCGAATCCGAGCAAAATCGTTTTCTAAATTAAACATAAAAACTTCCTGTTGGGAGTGGGCACAAAATGAATTGAATTGAAAACACACCATTACTTTCGTTATTTCACTCACATAAACTTAGCAAATGAAATCCAAATGAATAACCATTCCAATCCAAATAAAAATCTATGAGAAAATCATATATCGGAATTCCTTCTATTTTTATCAAAACAAAACCATGTACAGGATGATCACCGAATGATAGAGGCATTTGAATAAGTGGTCAAACTGTTTAAAATCTAAATTCAAATCATCATATCAAACTAGATTATTTGCAAAACAAAACCATATCAGAACCATACCTGTGTAATGACAAGGCTGCTTGATTATGCCAGCTTGGAATTTACAACAGCCGTGGTTGATTCCACGTTTTTAAATAGGATGGAGCCGGTTGTATTTTGCTTTTTGTCTAGTGCTTGGAGCTTGGCTTTTTGACTGGTTAGGACTGCAATCTAGTATTCCAATGATTGAATCCTTGATTAGAGTATTGGAACATCGATATAATATCGTTCTAACCATGAAGTGCATTGGTCACAGGGTGACTGTGTGGGTTTAGACAGAGCAGGCGAGGGTTTGGACAAATGACCAAGGGTTTCACGAGATAACTTAATACCTGGGTAGTTAGGGTCATCCTTTAGGCAGGGGGGTAGGTTTGATACAAAATCATAAGGGGGATTTGCACATAAACCTTGCGAATAGGGATATTCGCTAGCCAGAAAATGCTCAATATCAGAATCGAAATCCTCGCTCAGAACTATAGGGTTGGACTTGGCAGAGGGTTTTGGTTTGTTTCTGGACATTCTCTAAATGAGTCGGGCATTCCTTTTCCCTTTGGGATTTACAGTAAGGTTTTCCTTGGTATTTTTTCTCATGGGCTTCTTAATGGCCTCTGCACTCTTAGTTACAGTTTCGGGTGAGTCAATAGGAGGGTCGGTCGAGGGTTTAGGAAGTAGGAGGTGCAAGGGTACATGCAGTTTGGGCTTGGTCTCAGTTATCACAGGTTTATCAACCTGTACAGGGTCGGTGTCTTCAAAGCCATTATGGGTGATGAAGGCCCTCCAACTGTCACCATGCAAACTCAAATAATGAACAACGATGATCTTAATAAGCCCATGATGAAACAAGTTGTTGTCAGCCCTGTGCCTCTTATACTTTTTGGACATTTTATACAAACTCCGATGAAAGTAGAACGACAAGTTTATAGGATACCCTATAAAAATCATAAGGAGACGCAGATGGTAGAGGAACACAAGACCATATCGACCTTCACAGGTCACGAACTGATTAAGTATCATTAACAAATCGTGCCATCATTGTTTGAGAATAGATATGGACATACCTCTGTCACAAGAGGTGACTTTGCGCGATTGAAACAACAATGTCCATGGCACTTCCTCGACCTTTCAATTCTTAAACCAACACTGTCCCGAGGTAGGTAACCCCGTGGCTGAGCTGATAAACTGTTCATCGATCTCTAACTGTATATCGCCGACCTTGGCTCGACAGCCATCGAAGGTCATGGCAAACTGTCATGCTATACAAAGGTTAAAACCCTCAAAATGTTTCACGAAGGTAAGCCATTCGCTTTCTTCCAAATCTTGGTGGGCATTGTCAAACATTAACAGGGTTTGACTGCCATTGGGTTCAACTCACACGACTGGTACCATGGAGCCGAACACATGGTAAGGTAAGGGTTTGAATTCACCAACGCATACAGGAGCAGAGCTACCCGAACCAACAGTAATGAACAAGCAAAAGGGGTAAGCATTAATGCGAGCATGCGAAGGTGGTGGAGTCTGCCATGCAAAAAAAATTGATTATCCAAGTACAACCGCCAATTTTCATAGCTATTCACTCCATAATAATAGTTTAACCATTAAGTCATGTGTACAACCAATGAAATCCAATGTGTATACCAATGCGCACATACATTATGCCACAGTGTTCAAACATCTGACATGTAAATTAAAACCCAAAATCAACTATGCACCAATGCATTAATTCACATAATCAAAAGTTCAATCATGGTGCCAAAATGATATTGATATAGTTGACAAGACAAAAGTTATAAAAAGATTAACATAAGGATTATATCATATATATATAAACAAAATAAATCATAACCCCTATGCATTTTCATATAATCAATGATCAGGCAAGTCACATGAAGTGCAAATCCAAAGGCTAAATGCCTTCAATAAAACCAAGTTGTACAATCAACCAAAGTATGAGAACCGATCAAAGGATATTGCCAGTCGTGTAATGATCAATAAGAAGTAAACACAATAGGCATAATGACAAAATAAATATCCACAATTCAGATAATGATCGAAATGCGACTTTGAAAGGTTCATTTTTCACGCTTACAGTCGTGAAAACCAAATGAAAACAAGTGTGTAAATGTCGCAAGAAATGAAAATGACGTTAATTTGGAAATTGCGACAAAAAAAATTTGATGTTTGCAAAACATAGGTGTAGGCAGCTTATAGACAATAGGAAAAAGTGAGTTGGCTGCCAAAAAATTTAAGAATTTGATTATCTCATGGGCCTCCATAGGAATTTATCCCAGTTCTCCCTTTATCCTGTCGATGGCCTATTTGGCTCTCTGCACTAGATCATGTTGTTCAAACATGATTTGTATCAGGGGCCAAATCTCTGTAACTGGTTGACAGATGTCCAACCAAATATTTTGTTTAGCCTCTGATAGAGTCTTAGCCATGACTATTTCTTTCTACAGCTGCTGCAGTTCCTATTTGATCTTGTTTGACTTATACCTCTCAGTGTTGTAGCTAGCCTGGAATGTGGAATTCAACTTTTGGATATTTTGAATCTCTTCTTGCAGTTTTCTGATTTCTTCCCCTTGCAGAGTCATATCTTCCATTACTTTTTCCAATTGTTCTTCTGCATTTGGAGCTGTCATTGATGTTGCTGCTAGAATTTACCCTGTGGTATTTGATTTTTTTGTTGTTGCACTGACTCCTGTGATCAGGAAAACATTCAATGGTATGACTTCCATTGGCACATTCTGCTCCTTCTCCTTGACCAACTTGTCCAACTCGGCTTCCATTTCTTTAATTTGAGCATTCTGCTCCATGATCAACTTCAACATCTTCTCTTTTTGGCCTTCAGTCTCGGCCATATATTTAGCCTATGGGTCTTCAATAGAAGATATTTTTAATTATTTCCTTAGGGCGGCTATGTCAACATTTTTGTTTTTGACAATCTCTTCAACTGCTTTGATATTGGTCGGATCATAACCAATTTTGAGCCCCAGTTCTTCCAGGGTCTTGATTTTTTTATCCTTGTCTAAAGAGGACACATTTTCTAGCTTTAGCTAAGTTTGGAAATTACTCAATGAAACCTGTAGCTTTGTTGCGGTCGTGGAGGTGTTCTCCAAGGTGGAGAAAATAATTTCTCCAGTCTGTCTGTGTAGGTCCATCTAGTTAGTTGGATGTACTTCTACAATATCAAACTCGGAAATTTCCCTTTTATAATCGGAAACTGTTTTGGGCTGAGGTACCTACACCTACAAGTAGGCCATGTGCTTTATCCCCTTCTCAGTATCAAAAGAAGATAGTAATATGTGATGGGTTGTGGATGTTTTTTTCCAATACTAGGCATAGGTACTATTGGTCAACATCTCCTTTTTCTTCTTAATCAGGTTGTATTTCTCAAAGAGGTTCAATCCTGCAAGATCATGTGCAGCTCTAGTTATTAATTTTGTATCACCCTACTTATTTGATGAGGAGGTGGACATCATCTTCTGAATTCCTGAGGAAAATGGAGAATGCTCACCTTCCATGACTGTAGTATATTGAGTCTCTTCTCCACCAGACCTGTCAGGTGTATGGCTAGTCTTGGGCATTTTTCTATAAACCTGGAAATCATCTGTCAAGACTTCAGTGACTGAGGGAGATACCTCTTTCCTGGGTCGTTTATCTGCTGGCGCCTAAGGAGTATTAGTTGGGGAAATATTGGCAGAAGGGGGTTGTTGATCAATATCTTTCAGATTGTTATCCTCCCACTCAGTCTGGTTCATGAACTTTTCAATTTCTAGTTTGGGAACATGAGCATATGGAAAGTTTTTGTTCTTTAGTTTGGTTTCTGCAATGACACCATTTGGATCATACTTCCAAGAGAAGATGATACTTAATTTAATTTCTTTTAAAATCTTATTGGCCTCCTCTCCTGCAGCTCAACTGTTACATATGAAAGATCCTATATGTCCCTTGATTCTCAAATGTTGTTTCTTTTTTAAGGCAATGAAGTGAATATCATCAGATTTGATCATTTGTCTAATGTACTCCAGAGAAAAAATCATGATGGGTAGATATTTGGGGAGTTTGTATGGTGGAAGCTCACAACCATAGATTCTAATCTATGTGTGATCCTGGTAGAGGTACCAGTCACCGGTATTGGAAATTTCTGACAGGTGCAGGAGCCTTTGAATCTCTTCAATACTATTGGGTTCCTCCTCACCACTCAACATGCTTACCACTGGGTGGTAAAATTGATCAATGAACTGTTTGAAACTGAACTCTGATGAGTTATTTCTGAGTAAATATTTCCAGGAGGTCATATCTTGCAGATGGTCGTCCTAGTCCAGTTTCTGCATAGAAAAAGAGAACTTCTCTGCTTGAAAGAAAAGGAGCATGTAAGCTAATATGGAAGAATATCGGAACACACCTTCTGTGGGAAACTTGAACAGTTGCTCATGGATATTATCAACCAGAAACAAAGTCAAATTAAATTGGATGGTGGCCTTCTCTTCAATGGAGAAAATGGAAAAGAAACCCAGGATGGGTTATGTTATCACCATAACAATTTTCAGACAAGATCCAAGTCTCGAAAATTTAACAAGAGCTACATCGTCGTGGAAGCTTGATAGTTTGGAGAATTGATAATTTAGAGGACCAATACATATTTGGTGGTGTATGGATGAATATAGCAGAGGTGCAAAGGGTATAAATTGACAGACTGTCGATTGTAAAATGGCCCAGATCAACGGCAGGGGCCCATATCGGGTAGTGAACTTGCACGAGACTTAACCATGTAAAGGTGGACCAGGGAAAACCATTGTGGTTTTTAAAATGGATGCACACAGTGCCTCCAGAGATACATCGGGGTGAAAGGTGGGTTTCCTAAAACCACTTTCACAAAAGCCTCAATGTCACATGTTTCAATACATCAAATTAACCACTCGTGGGGTGGGTGAGGACTGGTCAAAGTCATCCCACTTCACTCGTTCGGTACTTCACAATCGTATGATGTCAGGTGAACACCACCACATAAAAAACTTGAAAGATAATAATTTGAAATGGATTAGCCAAGCATGGTAAACCAACGTAGTTGTAAGTAACTCTGTCAGTGACTCATGATTGGAACTCTATAACTACTGATTCTCAAAGTATGAGGGTATCATCTCATCCATAAGATTAACTCTCTAATTTCTAAAAGGAACATATTGGTGTCTATGATACTGGGATACATGGATAAGGCCAATCAAGCCATATCCAGTTAGACAAGTCATTCAAGTAACATGACAAGTTTATCTACTAGTAAGGAGGAAAGGGAAATTGCACATATATTGGAAACTAAATTCCATACGGAACCTGCTATAGACCCAGGATTAGAAGTTAGGCTAGATACCATAATGAAGGGCCTAATCATCAACAGGTTGGATTTGAAAAAGAAACGAAGAAAATGATAGAAGACAAAAAACATGGCCGAAACGGCTGAAAGCATTGGGGAGAATCAATCGGCTTGGTTGGTCACTCTAACAAAGGAGATCGTTGAGCTGAAATAAATTCTTAGACTGAAATAAGTACATCTTAACATGTTTTGGAAAGATGGTGGTTGAAGAAAAAGGCCTAGATATGATTAACCTGTTCCTAACGATCCCTCTAAAATAGGATAATGGTTATTATAAATCATTCCTCCTTGTAACTCATCTCTAATTTTAGAGTTACGAGAAGTCTGAACGTTTTGAATTCCACGAGAAATTCCTCTATATATATTATCTTGAGGATATAGAAAGGCATGGAGAAAGAGGAGCCCGCCCTTTGTGCAGGAGAACTTTTGTAAATTTTGGGGCTAGAATGAATATATAAATGCAGAGGCAGATTTTGGATTGTTTATGAAAAGATTCTAACTAGCAGTGATATGAGTCTTGTTTTTCCCCTCATAGTACGTATTTCTTGTAAGCATATAATTCATTCACATTTCCTTCTATCTAAATTGGATATTTAGAGGCCCATAATTCATTATTTAATGCTCTTGGCTTAGCAACTTAGACTATGTTTCTCTCTTCTTAACTTATTCAAAATTCATTTTTGTAATGCTCTGATGTAGTTATGTGTTTCTTTTTCTTCTGATGTTATGAAAATTTTTCAGATATAAACTCAGACCTACTGCCTGATTTAGCCTTTTCCTCTGAATATTTCTCAGGTTTGATAATGTATTCTATTTATTCCAGACCCCATAGCCCAAATGTTATCTTC
>JZKD02S1719349.1:440960-455244 GCA_000966675.3 Picea glauca
TGCACTGCTCCTTTTCATTTTTCTACCAAGGGGTTAGAACACAACCTTCTAACATCAAAACACGGAACCTCATCCATATTTATGCTTGTTTTATTGAAAGTAAAAGAAACTAACCTATGTCCTAATCTATTTTCTAACACATTTAACCCATATTAGATTGTTGGGCTAAAAATTACTCTACCCTGGGGCTATTTGATCAAGTTTAAACAGTTTGATCAAATTTATTCACTAACTAACCTATCTACCTGGCTAAGATTAAACAGTTTATCCAAGCTTTATTCACTAATCATGTTAGCATAAATTCAAAAAGTCTTGACCATGGGTAGACTATATGGATCAAGCCATCTTTATTGCATGGGGCCTTATTATTTTTCTTTTATGCCCTCTTTTATTCTTTTTCTTTTCTTTCTTTTCTTTTCTTTCTTTTTGTTTCTTTCTTTCTTTTCTTTTGAAAATAATTTGTAGAATGAAATATTATTTACAACAAAAAATACAACAAGAGTAAAAAAATTCCAGTCACCATTTGATCCTATGAAACATAGGGTTACAACAGAATCCATGAATGCACTACGCCCTCTGGCTCCACCTTCCCCTCAGCAGGCCCTGCAATAGTATTTGAAAAAACCACCACCACACATGTTGCAAAACCCAATTCCACACCAAGGTGTGATGAATACTCAACAAGAGGTACATCCTACTCCACCAAAAATGGGATAGTATCAAAACCCTAGAAATTTGACAAATTGCAATATCCTCCTCACTAGTGAAGAAGAAATGCTTCTGCAAACGTGTGATCATCAATACAACACACCCCCTGAGTCTACTCCAACCACTTTAGAATCATCTCCAACTACATCCAGACAACCCTTGATGATTACACAACCTAACACTGAACCCCCCATTCGTATCCCTCACACTCCATTACGATGTAATGTCAACAACCCTTAGGCTAGGGCAACACACAATTACATTCTAGTCGACGACTTGGCGTAGTATCCTACAACCATGTATATATTAGAGGTCCTCCAAACCTATCCAAATCAATGAAAATCCTTACTTTCCACCTTGGGAGAAATCTACCCAACTAATACTAGACTCATCACATTTGATCTATATAGTGGAGAACCTCATCTCCCCGCTCTGGTAGCTTTCCAGATACCAGTCAAGATTCATAACATCACGGCTCATCAGTGTATCATTGATGAAGGTGCATCTACATGCATCATGTCCAAAAATATATGGAAAAAACTTGTCTCCCCTGATCTATTACCATCCTCCATCACTTTAAGAGCTTATGATGGTCAAACATCCTCCCCTGAAGGGCTCTCTCAAAATGTCCCTATCGAACTCAGGGGAAAAACAATCCTCATCGACATTGAGGTCATCGACGCCCCGCTTGATTACAATATATTGTTTTTACGTAGCTACATGTATGCTATGAACGTAGTGTCTTATTTTGTGTTTTGAATGATGATGTTCCCCCACAATGGGAAAATCATCACCATCGACCAAATTACACATTATGAGCCTAACCATTCCACCAACATTGATAGCATATTGCCTCTTGTTTGCACTAGTTTTGATTCTTATTCACTCACTGACATGGGCCCTCAAGTTTTCAAGGAACCGTCCTTCCTGGGGGCATACCATGGAGCACCACCTCTCATACACCCTGCAACACAAGTGTGTGTTATATCTTCTAATGGAAATGACACTAGAGACACCATTCCTCCCACTGAGGCCTCTCCACACCTCTACGTCCCACCAATTGAAGAAATGTTACCTTAGGTATTACCTGAGAACCCTACTACACCACTTATCCTCTTTTTCCCCCTCCCCAGGGGAAAATATCAGTTTGGGAGACAATCCCCCAAGCCATCACTCAAATTCCCTTCTTCTACCCCCCACCAAGAGTAGAAGCATTTCAGGTAGCTATGACGCTTACCCTTCCCAACATGGTGCTCGCCATCCCTGTATGGTATTTACACCTAACCACGATGGTTCCTCAACCATCTCTCCCTCCTATATCAGAGGGAATCCTGATGCAGATTCCATTACTAACTCCAACCACGCCACCCTCACCCCTAATTGCCAACACCACTTCCACAACTAGGGGCATACGGAAGAAGAAAGATCCCACCGCTCCACTTCCTCCCTGAATTCAACCTCCTTGTGCACTATGCAAAAGAGAGGGACACCCCACTAATAGATGTCCTTCTCTTCCCAAGTTACGCAATCTGATCCAACTCCCTCGAACAACCACATCACTCGTTTCTTCACCAAGCACCTCTATTACTACCACAGTGTCCCCTACTATAGGCAGTAAAGGTTTGCGAACCAAATTCGCTTGTGCCATCTGTTCAGAATATGGACACTACACTCATCATTTCCCATCTCTACCTCAGTTTCGACAGATGCTAATGACAATACGTCAAACCTTTCATCAATATCCCTCTCCACCACCACTTTTGGGTACAAACATCACCGACATCCATTATGTCTCCACCTCAGTCCCCAAATGGATGATATCCCTTTGCCATCTCTTTGACTCACTAAATCACTTTACATATCGATGTTCTCTTATAATGGTATATTGAATACATCATTCAAACCCTTTCCAACCAAATATTATTACCTAACCACCGATACTGCAACCTCTAGATACTGTCAACATCACCTCCCCTGAACCTGAGTCACTTCCAACCCCTCCATGGTTCATAAATAGATTGTCTGAGGAAATTCCCCCACATCCTCCCAATTCTCCGGTTCATTTCCCATAGGAAATATTACCCCCTACCACAGTTTATCCACCACAGTGTCTGGACATTTGGTTTATGACAAGAGATCCATCACAACATACTTGCAACATCCCCTCTACATCTTCACCACTTGAAGACAATCACATGGTGAAAGTCACCCATGTTATCTCCGCGGATCCCCTATATTCTCGCATTTTCCATTGTGACGAAGATATCCTAGAGGAACTCACTACCCCTGATTTCCCATGGAATGCACTCCATCACAGAGTGATTTTTCTCTCACAGGAATCCTTTGAACCTCCTAGCCAAGCCTCCATATGTTCAATCAAAACCAAGGATTTTATTTCGTCAGGGCATATAGACTGCTTCAACAACCCTATCCCTGCCCCCAATGCTTTTTAAGAAGAAAACATGGCCAATATCTCTCCCACTGTCAAAATAGACATTTCCATCAAATCGGGAATCATAGAAGAAATCACCATTGGCACTGCATTCTCCCCTAAAGAACTCACAGCTTACAAAGCCCTCTTTTAGGAATACCAAGATATTTTTTCCTTGTCATATACAGAGATGCCCAACCTCGATCCTTCTATAGTCGAACATCGCATCGACACATGGCCAGATGTCACCCCAGCCTGTCAAAAGAAATGCCCACTTCACCCATCCAAAGTTGTGGCTATCAAATCCAAAATTGACAAGTTACGCATTGTTGGGTTCATTTACCCCATTGTGTATACCTCATGGGTTTCCAACCCCATCCCCATTAACAAAAAACATGGCACTATTCGCATCTGCACTAACTTTCACGATCTCAGCCATGATTGTCCCAAGGACAACTTCCTAACCCCTTTCATCGACCAAATTATCGATGATTGTGCTGTCCACAAGGCCTTGTCCTTCATGGATGGGTTCTCCGGCTACAATCAAATCTAAATCCATCCAACAGATCGGTATAAAACCACTTTTACTACTCCATGGGGTACTTTTTCTTATCGCGTCATGCCTTTTGGGCTCAAAAACACAAGTGTTATGTTCTAACAGGCCATGACTTATGATTTCCATGATCTTACTCGCATCATCCTTGCTTACTTGGACGACCTCACTACTCAATCCAAGAAATGAACTCATCATTTAGACAACTTACAAGTTGTATTTCAACGATGTCTCCAGTACAATATCTAATTGAACCCCCTCAACTATGTATTTTGCATCACCGTCGAATGCCTTCTTGGGTTCATTGTCTCTCAACACAACATCATAGTGGACCCCATCAAGTTCCAAGCTATCACTGAATTTCCACCACCTAGGCATTTGTGCCAACTACAAAGCCTACAAGGAAAAGCCAAATTTTTACGTCGCTTTGTCCCAGATTAGTCCACTCACACACATGGTTTCCTTGGCTTACTGTGTCATGACATCCCATTTCCATATGATGACCATGCCCAAACCACTTTTGATGATTTAAAATAAGCATTATCCAACACCCCTTTGATTAGTCCTCCAGACTATGATCATGATTATATCCTCTACTTATCAGCCTCAGCTATCTCAGTAGAAGGAGTCCTCATACCAACTAAGGGATGATGGACGAGAGCATGTTATTGACTACATCAGTAAAAATATTTCAGGACCACCCCTGAAATACAATCATGATGAGAAACTAGCCCTCATAATTTTGCTCACAGTTCAAAAATTGCATCACTATATCCTACTTCACACTACCAAAGTCGTAGCATATTCTAACCCCATGCAGTACTTTCTTAGTTAATGACAGATTAATGGCAAACTTTCCCGATGAATCGTCATCATTCAAGAATATGACCTGAATTTCTCAACTCCCGAAAGAAAGAAATCACTTTTTCTCTCCGAACTCCTCACGATGTTTCCATTAGATGCTAAAGGTTCACCCATCAATACAGATTTTTCCGACGAACACGTCTTCTACGTTCCCTCGGATGACCCCTGGTATGGTAATCTTCTCATGTACCTTCAGAACCATAAGTTTGGGTCTCATCTCTCTCGAGATGATCGTCGATGCATTCTCCATCTGGCCCCTTGGTACCTCCTCATCGGTGACGTTTTGTATCGACATTGGGTTGACACCATACTCTATCGATGTTTGACCATCGATGAATCAGACAGAGTCTTGAATGATTTCCATAGTGGCGCTTGCAGTGGCCAACTCTCAGGTATGTCCACCACCCAAAAAATCATTCAAGCAGGATACTTCTGGCCCACACTATTTCATGACTGCATCTACACTGTCAAGCGATGTGAAAAATGCCATCTCTATGAAAACAAAGCATGAGCACCACCCACTCTTCTACATCCAGTCATCACCGTTATCCCCTTCTACAAATGGGGCATAGACTTCATGACTTGCAATCCTCCATCTAGTAGTGGAAACAAGTACATCGTTGTGGCATTATATTACTTTACCAAATGGGCCAAAGCCATGCCTACCTTCAACAATACCACTGACACAACAACACATTTTTTCTTCAACCATGTCATTACCCATTTCGAAATTCCAATACAATTGGTCTTTGATCATGGTAACCACTTTGAGAATGAGATATTCATCGAACTCTCCTCAAAATGAGGCTTCTCCCATGAGTTTGCCTCCCCATACTACCCCTAGTCCAACGGACAAGTCGAGGCTATAAACAAAGTCCTACAAACCATGTTGCAACCTACTGTCAAGAAACATAAGACCAATTGGCATCATATGTTGTTTTCATCATTATGGGCTTATCGGGCGACAGTAAAAAATGCCACCGGTTTTACACTGTTTCATCCCATCCATGCGATTGAATCCACCCTCCCCATTGAGTGCAAAATTCCCATGTTGCACACTACCATCGAGCTATGACCTAATACTGCTCCAATGGAGTAGTTCTTGCTGAACTTAGAGTCATTGGAGGAATATTGTCGATCTTCATTATAGAACAATGAGGCAGCTAAAAAATGGTCCAAATCCACCTTTGACTGCCATGTCAACCTTTTCTCATTTAACGAAGGATATCTCATCCTAGCCTACGATATCGCTCACGCTACTCTCGGTCATGGGAAATTTGAGTCATTATAGAATGGACCCTACATTGTCCAACAATTCCTCACTAAAGGAGCATACATCCTGACCTCTCTATAAGACTATCCTCTCAAAGAACCCATCAATGGGTTGTACTTAAAGAATTTTTACACCTGAGCGTAGTCATCCTACACTAGGATTTTTCTTTGTACACATTTGTAGAGTTTTTAGTTTTCTTTTTTCACCTCCATGCATCATGTCTAATCTACCATCTATGTTATTGAACAATGCATCCTCCATCGGCATACCACATCGGTTACGCTGATGGTTCTAGCCGTTGGACACAGAATCTCACTTCGGCTGCTTGGGCCCTCTATACCCCCTCACATGAATTTCTCCACTTCAACGGCATATGTTTAGGCTCAACCACCAACAACCAAGAAAAATACGCAGTCTTCATTGGTCTCCTTACCAAGGCCAGTCACTACCACATTCGCCACCTTAGCATTTTGTTATATTCCCAGCTTGTCATCCTACAACTCAACAATGTATATCATGTTCACAATCCTTTCCTCTTTCGCAAATACCTCCAAGTTAGACTCTTATCTCTAAAATTTGATTCAATTACATTTACACATATTCCACGACAATTTAATCAAATAGAAGATAATATAGCTAACCTAGTATTAGATTGGCATTTATCACATCAAGACATCATTACATATACATAAATCATCAAACAATGGTCATAGCATATAGATTAGTCATCATAAACCATCACAAATATCAACACATGTAAACATCACAAAGATCCAAAAGATGTGTATCCATATATATATATATCGGTCAAAGTACCATAAATTTTTACAAAAGTACAACATATACATTGCTCGTAGGAAAGTGATTCCCCTCACCCCTATAGGCACCAAATGGGTACCCCCTACCCTATACAAAATGGGTATCAACTACCTTGTACAAAATGGGCTCGCAAGCCTATATAAATACAAAAAACAGAACCAAAACCCATGGTGTCCCCAGAGCTCCCTCACTAGGTCCTCTATCAGCAAGAGGCACCCCACCAGCTAGGGGTCCTCCAGGTCTAGGGGACACTCGACCAGTCCTCTCTACCCCCACTACATCTTCTCGATGGATCAAGGTTCACCACTCTACCAGAACACCCACACACTACTCCAGGACTCTCTCATCCTGAATGTGGGAAAACATGCCCTCCATCACACACTGAAGAACCTCCTCGAACTGGCAATGAAGATCCTCCATCCCCCCGATAGCCTCTACCTGCGACACATGCGATGACCCCGCACCTAGATCATCAAACCTACATCTCTGGTCTGCCCTTAGCTCATCTTCTTGCCCCACACCTACATCATCCCTCCGACACCTCTCTCCTACCCGTGGTGGTCAAACTGGCCCCTCGTGAGTTATCTCTCCAACCATCTTCGCCTCACGACCTCGAGGCCCCACATCTGCAAACACAAAAATAAAATATAGATTCAACATCCATATATATATAAACATATTCTACACTATCAAAATCACAAAACATAAATGCACAAACATACCTATTTGGTCCCAGACCTCTCCATAAGGAAGCTCCATGTCTGGGTCGTGCCAGAAATCCATCCCACCGTATGGGTACTAGAGTATAACCTATGGCATGTGATGCCACACACTTTTCATATTGGTCGTAAAGTAGTGGCCACCCTCTTCCCCTTCGTGACGTGCCAAAATCTGGGCCCACCACATCAATCGCAGCTCCTGTAGCCCTACAGACGTTAGCAAAATCCTCAGGCGCAACATAGGAACCCTCTCCAAAAACCATGCCACCAGGATGGACCCAAAGGAAAACCCACCAGAGTCGGTGGTCCAACACCAGAGAAAATTCCCCATCATCTTAGAGTGCAACATCAGCCCCTAGGAAAGAAATTCCCCATCTAGGACCCTCTCCATAATCCTCAACTGATCTCCAGAAATATGTTGAGTCACTAAGGATCCATAGATCCTCACCACCATGGTCGTGATGCACTGATACAAGAACTCGTCCATTGCCTCAATACGGACAACTGAACCTAAAATCTGGCTCGACCCCATACAATAAATTCATACCAAGTATATCAGTCACACATCCCCTGGTAGCTAGGGGTCAGCAAGCATGACCATTCCCTAGAAGGGGAGCCCCATCAAAAAATATACATCCTCAACAGATGAGAGTGTCAGCTGCTTCCCCCTCACAATGAATCATTTCAGATCAACACTCCACATTGATATAAGATACTGAAGCAGGTAATCTTGAGATTGTATCAGTGGGAAATCGAAGAACTTGAGCATCCCAAAGGCTGCCAAGTGTGTTCAAACACCAAGCTCCTCTCTCACCATCTCTTGGAAGCGCTCCCAGTCTCTCTCCCTCCAATGGACTGGCATGATAACTCTCCTATCCCATGCCGATCACCTTCATCCACATAAAAACACTTGGTCAACACTCATCATTCATAAAAAATATCAAAAAATTCAAACTTTCAAAACCCCTTAGCTTCGCCTCCAGTGCGCAACTTTCACCCCCATAGGTGCGCACATATGTGCGCCTATTCTTTTTACAGCTAGGCATTATGCACCTGTTCTTTGCACAGCTGCACATTAATGTGCAACTGTCAGAGAAATAGTTGTGCATCAATGTGAAGCTGTCATGCCCACAAGTGCACACACATGTACACTTGTTTTCTACATAGTTGTGCACTGATGCGCAACTGTCTGAGAAATATCTACACACAATGCACAACTGTAATTCTATGAGGCACACATCTCATGCATGCCTTCTTTTCCCACCCATGCACCCCTATGCGTGGTTGTGTCTAGAACAACCTCACATCATGCGCAGGAGATGGAATTATACCCGCACATCTAAGTGTGGGTATCCTTCCTTCTCCTGCACATTAGTGGGCCCACCCCTAAACCTACCCTAGTATGGCCATCTATATGACCCCTACCTAAAAACTAGAAAATACATATTGTGCAAGAGGTTGGGACCACTAACCTAACTTTGACGAATCCTAGATCGGTCAGCTCAAGGTCCCGTAATATTCGAAACTCCTCCAAATAATCTCATCAATTCACTATAGAAATGAGTACAAATGAGGTGGCATTATGGGCCCAAAAGCCATATATATTCCCTTTTTCCAAACTTCCACACTCAGTTACAAAATCCCAGAGTCTTTGTTTCCTAATCCGTCTTCAGCCATGGGATCAGGGTCCTGCCATATACACATTCACATTCCCCGGATCACCATCTTCCCTTGGCCCCGGGGGAGAATTTTTCTCACATCACACCTAGGTACACATGATCATGTTCAAAATTATCAAATAATTGTTATATCTTTTGTATCATCAAATATTATTCACGTCGGGTATTCAGTTTTAATGTGTGCAGGTACTTGGTCATCACAACCAGCACAACCCCTTTAGGTATATGTTCAACACTCACATGTAATCATTCCCTCTGAATATCAATTGCATCTCACAATCACACCCTCCGACATTCACCTTTAGGGTCCCTACATCTGGCTTTGCAGTACTGTCACCTCTACTGCATTTTAGTACTATCAGCCCATAACACTCTCCCCCACATGATTTTTCCCATTCATAGTTCCCCTTGATATTTTGACACTCATGTTTCTTTCACCCCCTAGGGATGGGATTCCTGATAGTCTTATGCATTTCTGAGAATAAGCCACATACTCCTCATCATTTTGCTAGCTTTCCCAATGGACTCCCAGTTATCTCATCTCGGTTCTATTTGAATACACCTCTGTTGTATCATTAACCCTCCATTTCATCCACAATCAATTTTCCCATCTACACATTTACCTCCATTCATTTAACTCATATAGAAACCCACCCATGGGGCCCCCTCCCTCCACCAGTTCTCCACACAACTTGTACCCTCACAGGCCAAGCCATCTCACACTGGGGAACTCATTTCTATATCTGTACACTCATCCCAAATTATTCTTTATTTATTTTGTAAGTAAAAAGCCTTTGTTTCCAAAATTTACTTATCTTTTTTTCATCACCCTTGATGACCTTCTTTTTTTGGCAATGCAACCCATGTCACCCTTGGTTGGGACATCCACTCTCCTTTACTCATTCTCACATCGTTCATAAATGGCCTCTTGTTCACACCAAGAACCAATTGAATATTGCCTTGAAGAAATGATATAAATGGAGGCCATGGGTGCACTAAGAAATTAAGATTTTCATAGTATTGTTATGCTGCCTCAATCCTCCCTTGAGAATCCTCTTTTCTCCTTGGAGAATTCTAGCAACATTCCAATAGGCCATTCCACTCACCTCTTGAGGGAATAGGCATTGATTTCTTCATAATTTTCTTTCCATTCTACCATTGTAAGAAGATCTCTCAATTAGGTAACTCAATATCCCTCCCAATGAGGAAGAGGGGACTCATAAGTTCTCATTTCTATACGATATTTTTCCAACTAATATAGTTATCCATTGGTGGCATAATCTTGGTCATTGGTTTATTGTTTATGGTTCTAAAATCTTCTTATGCATTCTAGTTTTATTTCCTTATTTCTTTTTAGTTTGTTTACTTGTTTATTGCATGCTCTTAACTTGTTTAACTCATGCACTAACCTATGTCTTGTCTAGTAGGCCCAACTAGGCATGCAGGTGCCCTTGTTTTTCTCACCCAAGTGACGAAACAGACACAACAATAGTGCTCACATAAATCCAAATCAACCTGTTTAAGATTTGGCAACAAATTATTTTTTTGAAGTATGTACATCCCCCTGTCACTCATGTGTCCAATCCTATGATGCCATAGTTTTGTATCCACTCCTGTAGAAGCTAAAGCGATAGAAGAGTCAACATTAACAGTACATAAATACAATGTACCTACCTTTTCCCCTTTTTCCATTACCAATGATCCTTTAGTGACCTCCCATGCCTTATCTGTAAATATAGATATACAACCTTCACTTTCCAACTTCCCTGTTGAAATTAGATTTATTCTTAGATATGGTACATATCTCACCTCTTTCAGTAACCATTGGTTTCCATTATTTTGCTTTATTTTTACCTTACACATTCCAACAATTTGACATGGTTCATAATCACCCAAATAAACCAGTCCAAAATTGCCTTGAACATAATATTGGAAATATTTCATATGGGGTGTGGCATGAAATGAAGCCCCTAAATATACTACCCAATATTCAAGAATATTATGTAAGGAAAGAATCAAAGAATCTTGTAACACATCACCTGTTACATTTGCTTCTTGATTTTTCTCCCATTGTCCATCTCCTTGTTTCTTTGGAGCTATTCAATCTTTCCTCGGATGTCCTTTCTTCCCAAAATTCCAACACTCTATATTTCATAGTATAGGTTTGGATCTTCCCTTCCTAGAATTCGTGTGGTTCCCTGATCACTATCCTCTATCCTTTTTTCTTCCTCTATTCTCCACGGTCAATGCATTACCTGATGTCTCACCTGCGTTTTTCCATCACATTTCCTCTTTAAGGATAAAACCAACAATATCATTGAATTTCATATTTTTTGAACCAGACACAGAGTTACTTATAACCATGACCAAGCCATTCCATCTTTCTGACAATTAGCATAATATTAGAAAATCCCTAACCTCATCGTCAAAGTCCACTTTTACAAAACTTAGTTGATTAGTAACCATATTAAATTCATTTAAATGATCGACAACAAACCCACCTTCTGACATCTTCATATTAAATAATTGCTTCATTAGAAATACCTTATTGGAGGCCGAGGGTTTTTCATATAGTTTATCCAATGCCTCCATCAGATCCTCTGTTGTCATTTCTTTTGAAATATTGAAAGCCACTGATGCTGCCAAGAACATTTGTATCGCTCCCAGTGTCTTTATGTCAATAATCTCCCATTCTCCATCCTTCATACTCACCGCCTGATTTCCTTTTCCTCCCAACGGTAGGAAAATATCCTTCTGATATAGGTATTCTTCCATTTGCATCTTCCATAACTGGTAGTTTTGGCCATTAAATTTTTTGACCTTAAACTTTATACCTTCTGCCATTGCTCCCACTTGAACAAGGAAGCCTCTTTCCTTGCAAGTTAACTTTGGATTTAATATGATTTTTTATAAAAATAGGATCGCGGAGAAAAAAAATAAAACAAATGTAGAAACAAAACACATAAGATACATAATACAATAGAGACACATATATACGTGGTTCACCCAGTATGGGCTACATCCACTAGAGAAATTTTCAGGTCCTTCCTTTTTATTATCCATCAAAATGAAGGGATACAACCTATAACAGACACATTGTAACTTCCTATTCTTTCTCTCATAGTATCCTCTCTCAGAATACAATATTCTCCATAACACACTATTGCAATACAATTCCCTCATAAAAGAGGGTTTCCTTCTAGGGAAAGAAAACCTAACATAACTTCTACTATCATATCTGTGACCTTATATTGAATGGTCTATAATGACTAAGATATTACAATATTTGAATTTGACCTGCATATGAATTATGAATATAATGAGGCTCCACAACCAATAGGCCCTACTTGGAGGAACAAATTTCAATGACATAAATCATTAATGAGACTTCAATCAAGGATTAATTAAAAGTGGTTTATTCCAAAAAGGAATTGTGTGGAAAATTCTTGAAAGGAAAACCATAACTTCTTCAATGACTTTGAGAGAAGTTTTTAAAAGGGAAAGAGAAGGAACCATCAAGGTTGCAAGTCAAACGTTTATACAATGGTGAAGAATGTGCAAGAAGCAAAGTTCTATCTCTCCAAGATTTGTTGGACTGGCATGTTAAAGATTGTCTCTGTACATATTCTTCTTTTTGTTTCTTTCCATCAAATATTTCACGCATTTTCATAAAAATAGGAAGATTTGTGTCTGAGCAGTTCTTTCTCAAAATTCTTCACTCATCTTGTAACATTTCAGTTCTAGAGGACCAATATCCCTCATTGTAAAAAAGTTAATTGCTATTTCATTTAGTTTATTAGTTTTCATTAAGACTTTGTATAGGTTGTTTCAACTCTCGTATTTCTAATATTATTAAACTTGTCATTTTTGGGATATTGTTACAAATTTGTTCTACAGAGAACAACTCGGGCAACTATATTAGTGATTTCTATGAATTGAGTTGAAAGCATGTGATTTCAAATGTATTGCCTATCAAAATCATTTATGGGTTATAATGAAGTTATCATTTAAATTTATTTGAATACCTTTCATTTCTTGATCTTGCAAAAGTAATAGCATATTTTGAGTTCATTTTATCTTACAAGAAAGAAAGAATGTCAGTTAAATGGAGACTCCAAAACCTTTTATGATCTAGGTGGATATCAGTAGGCACCCACTTGTTGCAAATTCCAACAGGCTCATGTTGACAATTTTTTGTTCAACACATTTCTCTGTAATGGGGAAATTTCTTTGTAATTGTGGGTTCTTCACTTCCATGGATGTCCTAAATCCCTAGAGAGAATTCAAGTGGATAATGGTGGTTGCCCACCTATTCCAACTGGCTTATTTTGGAATTTTTCATGTCAGTACATATTTTTGTACTTTCATGACTGTTTTGGGGCTCTAAACAGTTTTTTCTTGTCTTTCTACAACTGAATTGTAAACAGAGTCAACATTGATAGTATAATGTGTAGTTCTCCAAAATACCTATCCAACGGGCTAAAACGGAGATTGTGTGCAAAAGTTACGACCCCAAGAAGTTGATGTACTTGTTATAACCCTATAATTTATAGGGTCAATTGTTAATTTTATTTTTGTCCCTTCAGTGTTTTTGACTTGCAGAGACTACCGCATTCATAAAAAAGAAAAAAAGAAAAAGAAAAAGAAAGAAAAGAAAAGAAAAAGAAAGAAAAGAAAAGAAAACGAAAAAGAAAATGAGAAAAGAATAAAAGATGGCATAAAAGAAATTAAATGAAGCCCCATGCAATAACAATGGCTTGGTCCATACAGTCTAAGCATGGCCAAGTCCTTTTAAATTGATGTTGATAGGAATCTTAATTTAGAAGAACAAGTTGAGGTTTTCATTCCCAAGAAAATGTTTTGGAAACTGAAGAACCACCTGTGGAAGACATTTTGTTGGGTCTAAAAACATGTATCACTAGAGGGAAACAAATTACATCCTACTTAGGGGGAAGAAAATGCAAGAAAATGCAACGTACTTTCTAAGAAAATTGGCTTACTACTATTGATTTCCAACATTACTTTTTTCCTTTTTGGTAGAAATTGGGTTTACTTATTAACAGGTAGTTGCGGGAGGTATTAACCTCCAAGTGTAACCTTTGTATTTAGAGTAGAATATTCTAGGAGTAAGAGAACCCTTAAACAAATGTGTGAAAACTCTAGAAGAGAATTCGGCCTAAGGAGAATTCAGCCTAAGAGAACTCTTCTCTACATTCGTGATGACTTTACTTCTGTGGA
>JZKD02S1719349.1:480837-496477 GCA_000966675.3 Picea glauca
TTCAGACCATCGAGTAAAGTAATCAGTGGCTGTCACAATATACTTGTGTTGTTGTGAGGATGGAGGGTTAATAGGACCTATGATATCGAGGCCCCATTGCTGGAAAGGAGAATCAACTGAAATGGGTTGCAAGGGGAAGGCTGGTTTTTGCAACCACCCTCATGCTTTCTGACAAATGACACATTTACGACACAAGGCATGGGCGTCCATAAAAAGCATAGGCCAGTAGTAACCGGCTCTAAAAACCTTATGAGCAGTGGTATTTCCACCGAAGTGACCACCAGCTTCTCCTACATGCAACTCAATAAAGACTCTTTCTGCTTCGTCTTTTTCGAGACAACGCATCAGTACGCCGTCAAAATTTTGACGAAACAGTATACCGTTAATTAGATGAAAGGAGGTGGAATTTAGTCTCAACGCTCTTCTCTTGGTAGGGTCAAGGTGACGGGGTGCTGATCCGTGTTCAAGACAGTACCTAATATCATCGTACCAAGGACTTACTAGGTTTTGTGTGCAACAAATCAAACTTTGATTGCGTTGTTCTAGGTCTGACGTATCACTATCCTCTTGCTGTCCTTTTTCTGAATCAACAACCAACTTACACAATCCTTGGCCTCTCACAATATGTGCTGGAGTGATCTCTAAGTCATACTCCTACAAGGAGGTGACCCAGTTGGCTCTCTTCTCTCCTAACTCCTTTTGCACTAACAAGTTCCTTACGGCAGGGTAGAGGACAATGAACTTCATCCTTGACTTCAAAAGATAGGACAGAAAATGCTTAACTGCTTTGAAAATAGCGTAGGCTTGCCGATAAACTGCTGGGTAGTTAAGTTCATCACCTTTGAAAGCAGAGCTCATAAAGGCGATGGGTACTTCGTTGTTCTCGAAATTATTCTGAGTTGGGACTGTAGCATAGGAACGATCAGAGGCAAAAGTATAGAGTGTAAAATCTTGAGAGAAATCAAGGCTCATGAGAGACGGAGCGTCTATTATGGCCTTTTTTATAGCATTGAAATCTTGGTTTTCTATGGGTCCCCAGTGATATTGGGTGTCTTTCTTAATCAGACTCTGGAGAGGCCTGACCATTTCGGAGAAGCTGGGGACAAATCTTCTCACGAAATTAATCTAGCCTAGGAAAGACTGCATGGATTTTTTGGATGTAAGTGGGGGAAGTTTAGCGATGACTTGAGTCCTCTCGGGGTCAATAACCATTCCATCACTAGACACAATGAATCCTAGTAATTTACCCTATTCTACAACAAACATGGACTTCTTGGGGTTCAAAGAGATGTCGTATTTACGACATCATAGCAGAACGACTCGTAAGTGAGCTAGATGATCATTTTTGTTTTTAGAGTAAATGGTCACATCATCTAAGTAGACTACTACGGAGTGATTGATTAAGCCTCTAAAAGCAATGTCCATTTCTCTCTGAAAGGTAGCACCAGCATTAATCAATCCAAAGGGCATTTTGCGATAAGCATAAGTGCCCCACGGGGTACGGAAGGTAGTTTTTAGTTGGTCTGGCAGAGACATCAAGACTTGGTTAAATCCAGAGAAACCATCCAGTAAGGATAGCCTCTCGGAACCAGATACTTGTTGCAGGATCTGTTCCATGGGAGGGACAGGATAATTATCTTTGTCAGATGCTTAGTTGAGGTTTCAGAAATTGACACAAAGTCGAATTTCCCCGTTTTTCTTCCGAACTGGGACGAGGTTGGATACCCATTGAGTGTGCATAACAGGAAAAATTATTTTAGCACTTAGGAGTTTATTCAATTCTTTTTGAACGGTCGGTTCTAGCTTAGGATGCATTTTCCTCAGTTTCTATTGGAAGGGTAAGGTTTGGGGCTTCATCGGGATGACATGCTGTATAATATTAGGATCAAATGTTTTAAGATCGTCGTAGGTCCATGCAAAGACATCCTTAAATTCTTTAAATAATTTAACAAAAGAAGATTTTTCTTGCTTAGAACATCCCAAGCCTAGATTGATACACTGAGGATTTTTGCTAGTCCCTAAATTGACTTTTTCATAAGACAATGAGGAACTATTGATTTTACAATTGACCGTCTTTTTAAATTTATCTTCAAAATCATAAAACTTTTCTAATCTAACAACAGATTTGGGTATGAAATTTACCATGTTCAATAGAGCTTCAGGAGATTTTGGATCAGGTATTACCGTAAAGTCGTGCAAATTGTCGTCATGCATTTGTTCATCTATCACTGTGCCTTGAAAGGTTTCTTCCATGTGCAGAAAGTTAATGATCTGCTGATCATCGTCAAATACTCTCCAGTTTTTAATATTGTCAGGAACAGATGGTCAAAACAATAGCTCCACGGAGAATGCGTTTGGGGATAAGCCTTCTGCAGGAAGAAGTTTAGAGGCAACATTAGCTAGTAGATTTGCTTCAGCATTATTTAATCTAGGAATGGAATTTATATTAAAAGCAGAAAATTTGTTCATTAAACTCCATACCTCAGACTGGTAACATTCGAGATGCGGGGAAAGACAATGTATAGAATCTCTTACCTACCTAAACACTATCTCAGAGTCGCCGAATACAACCAGATTTTGAATGTGCATGTCCAAGGCTTTTCTGAGACCTTGCAGTAAAGCCTCATATTCTACAGTATTGTTAGTACATTCAAATTATAGCCTACAAGACAATAATGTCTTGTTACCTGCTGGATCGATAATGATGCAGCCTGCACCAGCTCCTTCTTTAGACTTGGAACCATCGAAATATAGAGACCAAATTTGATTTCCATCGGGCTCATGGGACTATTGCAAAGAAGCTGTTGGTTGCACATATGCTATGATCTCGAATTGCTGTTGTGGATTGTTGATAGGTGAAACTTCAGCCATGAAATTTTCGAATAAGGTGTCCATCCCTTGGACTTCAGGTGAATCAGCAGGAGGTGTGTATGGTTCATTGGGGTCGTTCAAGTCTGTGACCGTGAACTTGAGGTAACGCTCACGATTCACCCTAATATTGTTGGGCTTACCGTTTTCTGGAAGCCATAAGTGAGACCAGTCTGTTGCGAAGTAACCATGTAGTTGCTCCGACCAGTCCCTGCTCAAAAACAGACCATACACTTCTAGAATATCCACCACAATTATATCAATAACCTGATGAACCTTTGGGTTAGACGATAATCTAATCAATACATTTTTCAGTTCGCCTATAACTTTAACATYTGTTCGATCAAGTTGTATGATTTTCAAAGAAGATGGTTCTACTTCRGCGTTAATCTTTTGGCAGACWGACCAAGGCATCACATTTGACGATGCTCCTGAGTCAACCATACAATTATGCACATTTCTGTTGAATATTTCGAAAGTTAAAAGAAAAGGAGGTACATTCTTGCGAGTACTTAGAGTAGTAGCCTGTGGTTTCTTACTCGTAGTTTCTAATGCTACTTTATCTACATTATTTACATTATTATTTACATTATTTACAGGAGTTACAGGAAGGCTTCCTTTATCTTGAGGATCGGGATTATTTTTTGTGGAAGTCTTCTGCGGAACTTTGCTTTGCACAACCTTGTTACCATTTGAGTTACCATTCTTGTCATTTTCTGAAATATTTTGCAACATCTTCTGTAACAAAAATGGAAACTTCAAAAAATCATAAATAGAAATGTTAGCCCTTAATTTTTTAAGATATTCAACAACATCATAATCTAATTTAGGGTCGGCATTACTCTGTTTAATTTCTGCTGATTTAGATGGCTTTGGAGGTGGAGTTGTAGTGTTCTCGGCAGGAAGTTTGTTTGTTGTCTTACTCCTAGTGTTCTAGGGGTGAACAGTCTCAAAGTTAGCTTGAAAGATGCTATCCGAGAAGTGTCCAAAGATGTTTGGAGCAGACTCTTCTTCTTGAACTCTTTCCTGCTCGACTTCCTCCCGAGGGATTTCAGGAGGCATCAAGTTATCTTGGGCTTCTAGAATTGTCTGAAGAGCACATTACAAACTTTCTAGGTTCAAGCCTTCGGGGTTTGAATTAGGCCGATTGGTTGAAAAAGGCTTTTGGAAAGGAGTTTTGTAGGGTCCTTTACTCGAGGAAGCTTCTTCAGTTGACCTTTTTAAATCTATAACTTGATTAAATAATTTTTGTACAACTTTAGTTAAATTTTCCAAATCCGAGTTTTCAAGTTGTGTTTTGCTTTGTGTAGGTATGGGGAGGATTTCAATCTTCTTTTTGGAAGAAGAAACAGTCTCAATTTCGTTGCTAGAAGATTCCTTAAGGCTAAGTATGTCTTTTTCAATCTGAGTAGCTTCTTCGAAGGCTTCTAACAACGTGGCCTTTTTAGATCGTTTAACCCAAATAGATATACTTTGATGTAGAGATTTAGTGTAGTAAGCTATTACAAGACTCTAAGCAGGCATAGAATCTGTAGGGATTCGATTTTTAAGCGTTAAGAATCTTTGATTAAAATCTTTAACTTTTTCTTTCGGGTTCATCTTTAATCTCGAAAGATCCATGACTAAGACTTCCGAAGGTTTACCATCTCCGAATTTTTCCAAAAATCATGATTCAAACTTTTCCCAAGACACTATGGTATGATGTTGTTGGGCAAAGTACCAAGTAGATGCATTACCCTCAAAAGTATAAGGGAACAACCTACAGACAACGTCTTCATGTTCAACATTATGGAGACTGATAGCGAATATAATTTTTTTGATATGATCTTCAGCTATCTGTTTTGAATCAGGATCAAACTTAGGAAGCCATTTCTCCAGGTGCTTAGGTAAAGGGTGATGGGCTCCAGGTACAACTACAGCATCCTGGTCCAACCAGGGTCTAGCAGGGTTGTTCTGATTTGCCATTGGGGCAGTGGGTGTGAAAGGCTGAGAAGGTGGATTACCTTCGTCATAAAAGGAGTCTTCTCCAGAAGAGGAAGGAGATGAGGGAGGTGGTGAAGGAGGTATCCCAGATCCTCCTGCAGCAGGATTTATGTTTGGATCTATAGGATTCACAGTGAGGTTAATATCACCTAACTGTTCTCTGATATCATAGAAGTCTAAAGGTTGACCCCACAGACAGTTTGGTCGCCTTAAACTAGCTAATGCACTATGTGTTTTGATAAGATATTGACGAACGATCTCTTGGATATCACCACCTGTAGGATTAGGGGTTGTTGGCTCAACTGCGATCTGCGGATCTTCGGTTGAAGTAGTTGTTGTTTGAGGGTAAATATTATCTTGTGAATGGCTTCTAGTCACTATAGGTGTGAGATTAGGTGGAGGAGGAGTCTTGCGACCGCCTCGTGCCATTAATTAAGTTCATGAACTCCTTCTAGCGCCATTTGTTGACGGGCGAAATTGTCCGTCCGTCAATTGAGAGAGAGGAACCGGTCCGGGGTTGTCTAAATAACCCAAGCCGTTTGGAATGAACCACCCTGACGAGCTTAATGGCTCCGTTGGCCACTCTAAGGTCTTAAGAAAACCAAAGAGAAAACTAACCTAAACTAACTAATCTAACTAAAACAAATAAAACTAACTAAAACTAACTAAATACAAGAAGCTAAACTAACTAACAATAAATAAAAACAAAATAATACACTAATCTAATTAAAACAAACTACTAATATTAAACTAAAACTAAATATAAACTATGCTAACTATTATTTATACAAACTACTAATTACTATTACACTAATTCTAACAATCAACCGTCTAACTACCAGTTAAATTACAACTTATTTGCAAATATACACTATCTACAAGTTGCAGATTTGAATAAAACCTGTAAAAATCCTATACTTTCTGTCCTAAGACAGCCAGAGATATTTTATGATTTTATGAATAAGAAATAAAACTATTGAAATTAAATGATCTAATATATTTACTGAAATTAAACAATCTAATATACTAATTCTACCTATAAATCTAACTAACTAATATCTTAATTAAACTACTAATAAAAATAGTAAACGAACGACTAACTGACCTAGAAGCGCTCCTAATTTGTCCTATGTATGATGACTTCAAAGCTGGTCGGAGGAAGTAAACTCGCACCGGTTAGTCCAAAAGCTTCTCGTAAACGATAGGCTGCGCTACTCTTTGAATTTTTTACAGCACAAACAAGACATAAAAAATCATAACAACTATATGATTATAAATCTCTACAATAAGGGAAACCTGTTATGCAAAAAACTTATATTTAATAATTCAACTTATGAAGAAGATAAACTTGTCATTCACAAACTGAACTAAACAATTGTTATGTCTTTTATACACTTGGAAGAAACCAGATATGGATTACAGTGATTAAAATTATATCATTTGTACATGATTAAGATAGCTAAAGTAGTCATTAACCAGATACAAATTGATATACACAACATGAAATAAAATATTGATATAATGAGAAGCTAAAGCTGTGACAAAACACCAAATTCTGCTTCAGTCTGTATTAAAACTCCATATCCTTGTTCTCTCACGAATGAGGATGATATTATTACAAAAATGATAGGTATTTATAAGTCTCTCCACAGGGTAAAACTTCCCTGTGGATAATATCAAACTGTTTTACATAATCTGGGAAAATATTCCCAAAATCAACTAAACTAGGAAACTAAAATGCAAGTAAAATATTTCAGAGATCCCCTAATTGCTCATCACATCCACTGCAATTTCGAATTCATCTGCAATAGACCAAAAATATCAAGTTAGAAAGATATTTCATTAACAAAACACTAAAAATCTAATCTTACAGACTTAGCTACACAATCATCTGATTATGTAGCTAGTCTAAAATAGCATACAGGACCAAATGAATATCAAATCAAATCTCTTTAAAATAATTCAATCCAATTTTATTTCAATAAACATTAAAAACGAATCACTAATGGTTCACATGATTTTATCATTCAAATTAAACAAAATCAAAAGTGATTCAATCGAAACAGGGGTAGGAGTACTCTGCTTTCCTTTACCATAAAATCAGGTCAAACAGTAACAAGACTGTTCAATATCCATTTAAAATCAAATAAGATCAAAATCTAATAACCAAATAGAGAGACAAGTATGCTCTGTTTCGATTGCCATCATAGTCGAGTAAACAAAATCGAAACTAAACATTTTTACAAATCATTTCACATCCAATTCGAAAGCAGTGCAATCAAGCAAATCATATGCAACGTTTTGTTTTTCCAAAATAGGAGATACGATTAGATAAAAATAGGATTGTTTTACAATTACCATAACTGTTATGGCTTAAATGGTTCGCACCACAGGTGGATTAATTCAGACAGATACGTGAACCAATTCATACAAAATCATAACAAGATTGATTCGATTTCGACCACAATCACTATAGAATTGTCATAAGTGATAATGGGTAAAATATGCAAATAAACTCTATCAGATTTGAACGAAATGGTTAATTCCAAACAAGTCGCGACAGGGTTTAATATAGAAATAAATCATGAATCAATCTCGTTTCACAAATCCACTTGAAACAAAATATCTATCGTAAATACGAATTCAACTAATAGCAGGGCCGATCAAACCAACGTGAATCAACCAGCTGGGTTTTTTACATAACCGTTACGAATTGTTTTGGATGTGTTTCAACAGGATCACATTGAGAATAGTCCGAATTGTATTCCTATAACAATTAACTATATCACAATTGTTGCCAACCATAACATATACAACGACTTGATTGTGTTCAAAATTGAAATCAAAAACAACTTGTGTCTATAATAGATACAACGACTTCGATTAGCAACAGAACATCCAAATTAAGCTAAATGAAACCAATCAAATCCATACTAAAATCCAATCAAATCGGTGAAAGAATCCAATTGAAACTAAACTAGGAAAATGAATTTCATTAATCAAAACATAACTATGTACACAATGCATATAATGCGACAGAGAAAAATCACGTTGTAAGCATAGCTATTTGAAAGAATTTGAATTTGTTATATAAACAAGTGATAGAACATACCAGTGAGGCTGCTCAATTTATGCCAATTTTGAATTCACGACCGCTGTAGCTGACTCCACATTCTTAAACAAAATAGAACCAGTGGTTCTCTGTTTCTTATCAGTGGTTTGCAATTCAGCCTTTTGACTGGTAAGCCATGCAACTTGATCCTCCAAAGAATGAATTTTGGATTGTAGCATTGGCACATCAAGATAATACCTTTCTAACCACGAGCCACACTGATCACAGGGAGGCGTTGTAGACTTAGGAAAATAAGGAGAGGGTTTTGATCAAGGACCAGGGTTTGGACAAGGTAGCTTAATGCCTGGGTAGTTAGGGTCGTTTTGCAAGCAAGGTGGTAGGTTCGACACGAAGTCATATGAGGGTTTGGCACACAGACCTTCCGAATAGGGATATTCACTTGCCAAAAAAGTTCAACCTCTGAATCAGAGTCCTCGCTCAACACGATAGCATCAGGATTGACAGGGGGCTTTGGTTTGTTCCTCTCCATGCGAGAGATTAGATGGGCAGTCTTTTTTCCTTTGGCATTTACAATGGGTTTGGCTTTAGACCTTTTAGCCACAGGCTTAACAGTTTCGACATCCTTAGTCACAGAGTGGGGTAGGTGGATAGGTGAGTCGGGTAAGGGTTTAGGTAACAAAATACTGTAGGGTACCGGGGGTACAATCTTGCCCTCACTCACCACAGGTTTGTCAACCTGTGGAGGGTTTGATTCCTCTAAATTATTGCGAGCAAGAAAATCATTCCAACAGTCTCCATGTAACTTCAGATGATAGACGACAACAATTTTAATCAGCACATAGTGAAAAAGGTTGCTATCAACCTGGTTCCTTTTGTGTCTCTTAGACATTTTAAACAGGCTTCTATGCAAGTAATAAGACATATTAAGCTCATAGCCCGTGAAAACCATAAGCAAACGAAGGTGGTGTAAGAAAAAAAAACCATACCGACCCTCGCAGGTGATAAACTGTTTGATTATCATCAGCAAATCGTGCCAACGTTGCTTGAGCATATTCGCGAGCAGACCTTTGTCACAGGAGCGAACCTTACGCGAATGGAAGAGCAATGTCCAAGGGACCTCTTCCACTTTGCAATTTTTGGACCATCATTGTCCAGTGACAGGAAAACCCGTAGCTAAACTGAGAAATGGCTCATCAATTTCCAATTGAACATCCCCGACCTTGGCTCGACAGCCATCAAAGGTTAAAGCGAATTGTCGAGCAACGCAGGTGTTAAAACCATCAAACTTTTGTATGAACGGGAGCCATCCAAATTCCTCAAGGTCACTGTGGGCACTGTCAAACATCAACAGAGCCTGGCTACCATTAGGTTCAGCCCTTACGACTGGAGCCATGGTGCGAGCACATGGTAAGGGTTTGGGTCGAAAAAAACAACACACAGGAGCAAATCATTTGGGCTAACAGCTACGAACGATCAAAGGGGAAGCATTAATGTGTGCATGCGAGGGTGGTGGGATTATTCACTGCCATGCATAATAGTAATGGAAAAGTACAACCTCTGTTCAATCAATCAAAACATAGTTCAAACCATATTATTCGGCCAACCCAAGAATCAAACGGTGGATGACATACCAATGCGCCATTGTATTATTTCAAACCACAAATGTTCAATGTGAAATCAAACCCAAAAGTTAAATATGTGCCATCGTATGAGTGTGTAATCAAACATTCATAAAACATTATGACAATTGATTTCATAACATTTGACAAGCCAAGAGCTTATAATAATAAGGATCACATCATGTAAAAACAAAATAAACCATGACCTCTATGCAATCTGATGACTAGGCAAGTCCCAAACAATATAAATCTATATGCTCAATGCCTTACCAGTTTAAGTTATGCAACCAAAAATGTCCAAATAGGCATAGTTTGAAAATTAATTTAACCACACAATAATAAACCAAAGGTGAGTGCCTTTCAGGATATCAATGAGAAGATCATGACAGTTTAAATAACGATGGAGGAGTTTTCACGCTTACTGTCGTGAAAACTAAATGGAGACCAATTTGCAAATGTCGCAAGGGATAAAAATATCGTCTATTTACAAAATGCGACAGTAATTTGAAGTTCAGGAATCATAGGTGTATGTAGCTTATAGGGCAATGGAAAAAATTGAATTGGCTGCCAACATCTCCTCTTCGATTCAATCAACATCCCAACCACAACCATCACCACTAACGTTTTGTTTTAATTGCATGTATTCTTCATAGTGATGGCGCCAAAATCCAAGAAAGCAGAGGCCGGGAAAAATCCTTTCCTCCCACCTCCTGTCGACCTCGACAAGATCCCATTAGACGACAAAGATCATCTAATATCATATACAAGGTGCAAAGTTGGCTTCGTGGATTTGTAGTCATGGCTCAAAGACACTTCCCTAGATCAGAGCGATGAAATCAAGCTCTGGGAGTCCAATCTTCTTCTATATATTTTCCGCTATGTCCACCATTTCCCTAAATTTGCCCTCAAATTCCAGTCTCATTATCTCCCTGACCAGAGAGCCATAGTCTCTTCATCAGGAGAAACTTTGTTCTTCATCACACCAAAGTCCATTGATTAGATGATGCATATACCCACAACTGAATCTGCCTCCCCTTTCAATCTTGAAACCATAACAGAGTTATACCAGAAACTATCTTTTCCTCAAAGAGCCCAGATATTTGAATTGTTCCTCCCACAGGATGCTCAGTTCCCCAAGTCAAATCCCTCGTATCCTTCCTCCCTATTATCAGAAAAGGGAAACCAAGTTATCTCATCACTCTGTTGTCTTCTTGGTTATTTTTCAGACGAATGGGTGGATAAACCTATATTGGGTTTTCTGTCCATTTTCTCTACTGAGGAAAATCCCACCACTCAGTTCGACTACAACACTTTCCTAGAGGAGAACATTCACAAGCAGTTCTCAAAAATTTCCATAGAGGGAATGTTCTAATACTCCTCCATATTGGCTTACATGTTCATCTTCTTTCAGGCAGATAGGCTCTCTTTCTCGATGCAGAAAATGGACAAGGACGGGAAGCCGTAGGCGGTAGCATATTGGACTTCGCTGCTTAGACAAAATTCCATAGATTTCAGTTTCAAATAGTTCATTGAGAAGTTTTACCACCCAGTGGTGAGCGTGCTTAGTGGCAGACCAGAACCAAGAATAAATGAGGAAATTCAGAGGATTTTACACCTCTCAGACCTTGCAAAAACTGAATATTGGTATCTTTACCAAAATCACACAGAGATGGATGAAATATACCAAAGATTAATCAAAGTCATTATTCCCAGTGAACTACGATGGGAAGAGATATGCAAGTTGATTGAGTAGGAGATGAGGTGTCCAAGTCTAGTCAGCAATCAAATCAGAGAAAGTCATGCAGATGACTCACCAATGGCCTTCCCCAAAATCATCTTAAAGAATTCAACGCATCATTAATTGTCTCTGAAGTTTTGTATCTTTTTGAGTTAGTTAGTTAAATTTAGAATCTTCCATGTCCCGATCATTAATGACAAGGTCGTTGTAACTTTTATTATAAATATTTCCCACTTAGAAGTATTGAGGGTTGTTGATCTTTACGCTCAAGCAAGCTCTAGTTGTTGTAATTTTTATCAAGAAGTTATTCCAGTAATACAAAGAGAAGTTTCAAAGGATTCCTACATGTCAATTGTTGGTGAAGTTCTCTCTGTTTGCATACAAGTTTTTTCTTTCTCAGTTATCATATTATATCTCTAAAATCTAATCTTTAAAAGAAGTTAAAGTTACCAAATTTACAGATTTAAATTTTTTTCCTCTGATTTTATAACAAAGAAATTCTTAAATGCTTTTTGTTTTAACTTATATCTCACCTTTTCAGCTATACACCATTTTTATTTCTAAAGAATCTAGCGTTAGCACTATCTTTCCCTGTGAAACAAATCTTGTAACATTGTCTTTAAATTCTATCTTTTAAAAACAGACCCCATAGCCCAATGGAAGTGCAATTGATATTCAGCTACTTCATTCAAAAACAATACAAACAACTCGGTTATATTCTTTCTAACTAGCCTAAAATCTTTGAAAACGCAAACAAATCTAGAACTCACAGAGAGATCTCTCTCTGAAACTGGTAGGGTTAGCTTCCAGTTTCGAAGTGGTTGGTTAAGATTACCTATGATAAGTTTCTTCTTACCTCATAACAACCTCTGGAAATTTATAGAGTGATGACAATCCTAACTTACCCCAATGGGGCCCACATGACTTTTGGTGCTTCATCTCCTAGGGTTAGGTTTTTGTATGTCTATGGTTTTTGGATTCATGTTTATTATAAAAAGGCATTCAAAGCCTCATTGCACTCATCGTCTGGCGAATGAGCATAGCCGTCACATCTCTTCTCAGAGATAAAGCTGTCACCATTCTAGCGAGTCTTGCACTCTGTATTTTTACAGTCTCTATACATTTATTTCATTAGTAGAAATCATGTATTGTTGTATTTCTATGTTTCTGACAATATTTATGTGTATTTCATTGTAATATCTCTTCTTTCATTTCATTCCGAAAATAATCTGATTCATTTTAGAAACAAATATATGTTGACATAATTTATCTTATCTTTTCTTTAAATGATCTTATGTATATTTGTATAACTATATGTAAGGGTTGTACATGTTTATATATATAATATTTCTTGGAATATCTCTTGGGGTTTTCTCTTTAGCATTCACCCTTTACATTCAATGAAAAACCATACAAAGAATATTCCAATATTTTAGAGAAAGAGGACTACCACCTTTCCAAAAATGCAGGGGGGTTCATATCCTCGTGAGGTTTACCTTAATACCATTAAAAAGTATTTTAGATCAACACCTTGGAACACACTTGTCTTTCATTTGTACCATGTTTCTCCATGTTTTTGGTTGAAGATTCTTGGCCCTTGTAGGTTTTCTCCTAATGGAAAAGAGATATCTCCATTGCATCATATATTGGTGAATTAATAAGGAACTCTTACCATTAACACTTTTACTTATTCATTAGTAAATTTGGTTTTTTAAGAATGTACTAAACTCCATGTTCAACTGTACTAATGGAACAGTACACAAGTCATTCCAATTTTCCTGTAACTTGGAATAGTTTTGGAAAGCATTGGATATCATATATAATTACGAGTTGTAGTGAACTAAAGTTTTATTAGAGCCAATTACTTATAATATACACCCACAAACAAACTTGATTACAAAGAATATAGACCAAATATATAACCTTACTATTTTTTTACTTACATCGTGTTTTATATCAATCATATTGTTGAAAAATGTATGACAATACGTATTGCTCAACTTATCCAGCTTTATTTATGTTGCAACTTTGAAGCACTAGAATAAATGTAAAGTAGCACATATCCATCTTAACCCTAGATATTTTAAACAACAAGAAGTTTGCACCTGATTTTTTTAGATCACTCCAAGTGCTCATTAGATCCAGGGTTAAGTTGAATATTTTTGTTTTCTAATACTTATAAACCTTGATAGCATCTATATTATATGAGAAATAACTATGAAAGAGTATCAGGAACTTTCGAATCATATATGAATTTAGAGTTAAAAAAAATACAATGTAGCCAATAATATTAACTCATGTTAACCTTCGTCAATCACAAGTGGATGCATCATTTCATGACTACAATCTTCCCTAAAACAATTATTTTAGCTAAAAAGGCTTCTAATACTAGAACTATAGAGGTTTCCAATGCTAGAAAAGTTACATTCCATGGCATAAATAGTTACAAAACTAAGACATTTTCCCCTTACAACGACCTCTATGATCAATGGAATAATTTGATACAGTTTCATGATTCATCCCACAAATGTGGCAGCCTTTTGCAATGTTCTCGAAACCTTTTGTAGTTATTTTAACCCATACTACTTTCTAGTGCTCTTATAGTAGCACTTCCATAACCCATCAATGTGACCATAAACTATAGAACGATATAGTAAGGTGGCACACCCCAAGTAAATTGTATGTGAAGATTGGCACACATGTTATATCCACTAATAAAAAGGATTTACAATATTGAGATTGATACGTCATTTTACATTTTGTTCTTTGTACATTGTCTTATTGCATAAGTCCTTTCAGCTAACAATTTTTAGTTTAGTATTTCTTTGTGTGGTTTGGTTATGGTTACTAAATTCAACACGAGGGATTTCTAAAAAAATGGTTTAGCTTGAGCCGTTTGTATTAAATGGTTTATGACTCGATGTTTCTAGGAACTCTCTCTGTGAAACCAATAATAGGTAAAACAAGGGTCAATTAGAACTCATATTTTAACATTACAAATAAATATCAAATCTACAAGCATGAAAATAGAGATATTAGTCTCAAGCAATAGGGATACAAGGTGATAATAACAGGATGGTGACATAGACTTGACCCTCACTATTACAAGGGTTAGCAATGTAATTTTATTTTTTTTAAATAGTACAAATATCAAGACTAAATAAAATCATTGGTCTACACAACTCCACCACTTGATGAGAAAATGAGTGAGGCTTAATAATGATTTATATTAAACCATGTGTACATTTGAGACTTGATTTATGGTACACCACTTGATGAGAAAATGAGTGAGAATGTAGGTGACCCAATAATCTAACAACAAATAAGACTAAGTTCTCTTAGCCATACCCATCATAAGTTCTATACATCATGAGTTTTCTCATGAACAAATATCCATCATATGTATTTTACTACTACTGTACCCAATCATATGTTGGAAATTCATGAAACTAGTGGAGTTGGCCTATCCTCCCAAATTCTATATGGATTTGCTCATATTTTTCACCAAAGGTTTCATAAATATATGCTCTAAACCCCTTAACCACAACTCTATAAGTGAATAAAGTCTCTTGTTGTTTATATAATTGTTAAATATGATCTAAAAGTTTTCTTTAGGGATGAGAATGATGCCACTTTGCCACCAATCCTTTTTTGTTTATGAAATGAAATCTAAGGAGAAGCTCTCTTCATCCTATAACAATTGATGAGGTTACCTTTACCTCCAACTCATTTTTATAGATCACCTAATCTTTCCTTCACCAAATAATCTTCAATATGTAGCAACCTAGGTTTATCCTCTCAACATTACTTGTTGGGAATATTGGTTGTATTTGAAATCTTAATAAAAATCTACAAAGGTATGCATCAATTCCATTTTGAGAAATGTTAAATTGCCAACAACATTCCTGAAAAAGTCTTTAAAATATGAGCATATGGCAAGTTGAAAATTCTTCCTCAATGTCGATAGTCAATGACAAGTCTTCAGTAGTGGAATTTTTTTTAAATTTTGTGCAGACCCTGTCGGACTTTCAAATTTTTTTTTGATTATCTTTCAACCAATGTACATCGAAAGTTTGACAAACATACATTGATCTTTCAAGAAACGCACGTCGAAAGATGAATGTACGTTTGTCAAACGATCAATATGTATAGGCTTTACCCTCAAAAGTATAAGGTAATAATTTGTCACTCTGTTAAGCCCTAATATTGGCTCATTACCCCTTAATTCAGGCATATTATATTATTAATGTTATTTTATTTATGTCGGCTTTAGGCCATTAGTTGAAATTATACCTCCTAGTCTCCTATATATACCAAGGAGACATTTTCATTTTGAATCATCTTGTACTTGAACATTTA
>JZKD02S1719349.1:500641-513955 GCA_000966675.3 Picea glauca
AAAGGAGGTTGCCCCCTCGAAGAGGCTTATTATCTAAAATTATCTCTTTTTCAAGGCGTTGAGTACTTTTTCTGAGGTTTTTCTATGCTATATTGATATTTGGTTCTTAACACACTCTTTCGACAAAATTACGTCGTTCTTTCTACCAATGTACGTCGAACGATCGAAAAAAAGTGTTGGATTATTGAGAGGGGGGCTAGATAAGTAATGAGCAATTATACCAATTATTAATCCTTTAAATCATAAATTATATTCTTTTACTTATTCAACCATGTTCATATGTTCATCATCAATATCTTACTGTATCATAAGCATTAACATTCATCAATGCATAATAAACAATAACAAACACATCCACACAATGCATAGTACACCAATATTTACATGGAAGCATAATGCAGGAGAAAACCAAAAAATATTTTTCTTATATGTCAATAATTACATTCAATGAAGCACCAACTTCTAATTCTCCAACTACAATTGGAAGGAGGCTATGACCCCCTAGTTTCTCAGGCTACAACTTGAGGGAAGCTCTAACTCCCCAATTCTTTGTCCACAACCAAAAGGAGGCTAGAACCCCCTATGTTCGCTAACTACAACCAAAAGGTGGCTACAACCACATATCCTTGCCCCATCTAACCACCCTAAAATAAAAGTAGAATGATGGAACCAATGTCACACTATCACTGTGATATATAATGTTGTAAATCTATACCAATCACCCTGCACCAAACAACCTGTAACAACTTGTACCAAATAACCTATACCAATAACATGTAAACAACTTGTACCAATAACCTATGTTGACATGTACCATGCATAAACCTGTACCTCAACTTGTACCATAAACAAGTGCATCAATCATGCACCAAACCTGTACAAATGCCCTATTACAACAACATGTCTCATCAATCTTATCAACTAAATCAAATCTACTCACCAAGATCAATCACTAAGACAAATATCAACCATATGCACAGTATCACCAAGATGTGCATCAACCAAGAATATCACAACAACTCATAATCATCAGGAAGATCAATATGTGCTTCTAATAATATACCAAGACATGTATGTTACATCATCCATAAACCATGTGTCAATAATACTACTAACAAGTGCCTCCAACCATGTACCAAGTATGTACCAATCATGCATCAACTACACATCAACTATGACTCATCAAGATGTACCAACATTATCAACTATACACCTCATGTAAGTGCCAACTCATCAACTACTTGTCTCAACCATGTACCCAACATGTACCTCAACCATATACCAATATAACCATCAAAAGTTCTCTAGCAATACATCACACTATCCATAACCAAATACCATAAACCATTAGATCAAACCATGTGGAATAACCTCACTTTTATGTAGCCTCAAGGATGTAGCATTCATAAGCCAATCATATACCAATACCACTAACAAGTGTCTCTCACGATGCACCACAAGATATGCCAATAAATCAAACTAAGTGCATAAACAATATACTTCAATAGATCTTCCTCAAAACCATTCTACAACAAGACCTAAACTTATAAGAGAGCATCCAACAGATTTACAAGGAAAAACCTCAACCAGATTCATAACTTCAACACTACACATATGAAAACCATACATTTTTTCTTCTTGTAGCGTTCTCCTGCTGTGGTTTTGCTACCACAATTTTTCTGCCATGGTTTTTCTATCACACCTTTTTTGTCGTGGTTTTTCTGTCATGGTTTTTCTGGTGTGATTTTTATGCCGCTCTTTTAAATGCCTCACTTTTCCTGCCATGATTTTTCTACCGCACTTTTTCTACCACACCTTTTATGCCACACTTTTATCTATCAATAATACCTACCCAAATAACCTTTCACAAAATAGATATTCAATGATATTCAATGGATGCTAATGGGAGATCCTATCTCTCTTATTTATACTTCCATGTAGCTTCCTCTAATCTGAAAATAGAAGGATGACTTGTTATGCTATGCAAGCACCCCCTACTTCAATAAATTAAACCTTAACAGGACCTTGCTTCATGTGTTAAAATATGCAACTGGTTTATGTGTTAAGTTCTTGCTTCTTCTTGACAATGTTCATGTGTGAGGGAATGTTCTTTTAAAAGATTAAGTATGTGCTATAAACAAATACGCAGCAACATAAAGTGCAGAAAATAACACAGCAAACTCACAACAATACCAAGATGATAAAGGAGTTCACCCCTCTCTGGGATACATCTCCTTGAGCCTCCTTCAATGGACTTGGCTCTTTGGGATTAGTTTGTCAAATGTTATTTTACAAGATGCTTCTCAACTCCAATGTATTTTCAGACTGTACCATTGGGTTCAGAATACATAAAAACCCAAAAAATGACTATTAAAACTCTGCAAATGGATCTTGTCTCATCCAGTAATGACCTCTTCTACATGTGGCCTCCAAGCTTCTCTGAGCTTAAATGTGGAAAAAACACCTGTAAAATTCCTCCAATAGATCTGAAACCTATCCCAATGTGTCCAAAGCATAATAATTAGTCAAAAATGACTATTCAGTCTCAGAAAATAGATATGTGCTCATCTGAGCAATGCCTCAAACAATGAGGGCTTCAAGCTTCCTAGAGCTTCCTCAAAATTCACTGGTTAAAATCCTACAATATAAGTCTTCAAATGCTTGTGAAAGTAGTGCCAATGGACTCAGAACATCCAAAAACCCCTAGCTGGGCTTTTTCGGCACCTCATTTGGCCAAAAACTCCAAAAGTTAGGCCTCCTGTCATTTTTCTTCCTTCAAGCTCTGTCACTGGTTCGCCATTTTGCACCTGTGTGTGAATGAACCTAGCTTCTGGCGTTTCCCGTGCCTAAACTCAGCACACGCGCACCTTCTGAAATTAGTGCCAATATGTTGCACCATTAACGAAACTAAAGCCCCCCAAGTCGGAGGTGTTGGGCGCATGGGGGCCATGTGGCCACGTCCCAGCGCTAAAATAGGGCTAAGTTTCCAGAATGAACCTGGACTTGACATGGGTCGGATGTGTGGTTTCATAACCATTTAAATATAAAACAAAATCCAAACTAAAATCCGCGCGCTGTCCAAGTGGTAAGTGGTCACATGCGAACAATATAAAACCACGGTTTATAATTAAACCCCGCGCGCCAAAATATATGTGGTCACATGTGGAAGCATAGAATTGTGGGTTTAAACCACACTCCACACGCATTATAAAGAGGGTCACATGGAATACGGTATGACTGGGGGCGAGGGCTCCGTTCCTAATACAAAAGCCCGCGCTCTAATTTAAAATGGTCATGTGTATGTAACACAACCACATCTTTTCATTTAGAACCCCACGCAATCGGCATATATATTCGGTCGTATTGCAATGAATGGGACCACGGGTCGAGGCTAAGCCCCGACCCGACCCCCCAACAAAAATTACACAAATGTAAATTCATATAATTTTAAAACCATATGATATACAAGGAACACACGGCAGCATGTTGGCTAGCAGAATTTCATTAAAACGTTGAATGGTGGGGGAGGTCCGGGGGTCGAACCCCGCGGCCTCCATAATATTTTTATACGACCAAATAGCCAAACCTGGGGTGCCACGTGGTAGCCCTTGATTGGGCCACGTGGCACCTTTCCATTAGACAAATAAATTCCACGTGTCAACATCACATTCGACCACAGTAAACCAATCAAAAATTGCCACGTCAACTGCCACGTGTGAGTCGTACCATCATTCCACATCAGCATCCGTACGACTATACGGACTGCCCAGTCAGCATCCCATTTTTTTTTTGCCTGTTTGGCTCGGCGAACAGATCGCGATAACTTTCCCATACGGACTCTGTTTGTGAAAGTAAATATACCACCGGAATCAATAAGACGAGACGAACGCAATGGCACTGTTTTCGTCGCAATCCGAGCACTTTGAAATTTGAGCAAATTTTTGACCCCTGGTCCAGATTTTGATCATCCTCAAGGGGTTACCTTCTAACCAACTTAACCCACTTTCATTCTTTTAGATATAATCCACTTCTAACCACTATTCCACTTCTATCTCACTTTGCTACACTTAACTTAACTACTTTACCACAAATAGTAAGTTATACACTTTTAGTTGCAACTAACTTTATTATTTAATTAATTTCTTTTGTAACCACTTTGACTTATTCATAAATAATAAACTCACCTCTTCTTTTTGAAACCACTTTGTTATTTAAATAATTTATCTTTGCAACCACTTTGACTACTTTGTTATTTAAATAATTTCTCTTTACTCACAACTTCCTATTGGAACTAACTTTTCTATAATTATTCAATTCATTACTTCTTTTCCCTTAACTAAATTCTTGTTGCAACCACTTTATTATTTAATGTATTTCTTGGTCAACCACTTTGACTATTCAATCTTCTCATCACAACTACTTTACCATAATTACCAAACTCACAACTTCTTGTTGCAACTACTTTATTTTTAATTATTTTCTTAATGAAACAACTATACCCATGATTAACTACTAGTTTCACCCATTTTGACTAGTAAACTTCTTCTAGGAGTTTCTAGAATAATTTGACTTATTTGACCTTCTAATGGCTTCTAGATAACTCATGAGGGTTATCCAACTTCACAAGGCCATAACTCTCTAACCGTTAGGATTTATGCGACGTTCCACATATCAACGGAAATGGCATGACATGTACTATCCATCTAGAATAGTATTAATTAAATATACATTGATATTAATTACATTATTCCTCAACCAAACTTGGGTTCCTTACCCATACCTCTAGAGCTACCAAACATACTCAAGGGTTGACATCAATCTCTAAGAATTGACATAAATCTACAATATCACTCTCCAAAGGTTGACATCAATATACAATACCACTCTCCAAAGTTTGACATCAATGACAACCAACAATCCAAAGAAAATCTCCATCAATCTAAACCAATTGTCTAACAATCTCCCCCTTTGGCATTGATGGCAACACCGACATTGATGGAAACACTTATTCATGATAACATTCATGTTAATACTCCTCATCAATGTTTCTATATCTCCCCCTTTGAAATCAATGGAAAATGGTATCTCTCTTTGGGGATACTCCCCTTGACTAAACTCTCCTTGGGAATGCTCCCCCTATCTAAATTCCTTTAATATTTTCTTTTTGTTTCTAAGCCTCTGATTACTCTCTCTCCCTTCATATGAATAATATCCCCCCCTTTGAAAAATGGTATAAATATGATGCAATATTGAAGTCATATCGCTCATTCTTCCCTTGTGACAATCTCTCCCCTTGGAAACATGCCTATGTTCTCTCTCTCCAAGAATATAACTCTCTATATTGCATTTGATGAATTTCTTCCCCTGGAATCATACCTCTATTCTTACCTCTATGTCTGACAACTTCTCTGAATGATATTTATACCTATCTTTTTGGTTATATTTCTCTCTCTTGACTTCTCTACAAGATGTTTGTGTATAAAAAATATAAGTCTTCATGTACCTTCTACCTTTTGGAGTTATTGTCCATTGGTGCTTCCTTGTGTAATAAATTTACATATATGAAAAGCATTCAAGAATAAGAATTCAAATATTCCCATGTAATTATCATACATTATGATAATGTTCCTTTATCTTTGAACCACTCTCTAAACCAATCTATGAATCCATGCTCTCATCCACTATCATATATCTGTCCAAACTTGCTAAGTGTTCTTATGAATCCATCTTTGTTCATACTGTCCAAGAATATACTACACAACTATCCATAATGTTGACCCATCTGTCACTATACTATCATGAAGTCTTCACTAGTATAACTGATTAATCTATCATACTGTACTTCTGCTAACTGATTGCTTTGAATATGTCTACTCAAAATCTGCAAGTTGCTCGAAGGATGGTTCTATGGTCTGTCTTAGTTACCACATAGACTCTCCCTGTCTATTATTCATATTACCTAGGATTCTCTAAGTAGGATGGCTCCTAACAATTCCTTCTCTGATGCAGACTCATTGTCATCTTCATCGGTGACTACATTTTTAATGTGATTATTTCTTCTTCAAGTCCTTTCTCTTCTTTACCAAACTCTTCCTCAAGCTGGTTTTGATCGTTAGTTATTTCCTTAAGATAATCTGTCAATATCTTCTCTCTCATTTCTGCTTCTTCCTTCTATGTTGCTATGTTGGCTTCCAAATACTTCTTTTGATATTCAAGTTTTTCTTCGATCTTTTTGGCTTCTTTTTGCTGATTTCTTAAGTTCTTGATGACATGTTGGGATTCTTCGAAAATGTGAACACTTTCCTTTTGTTTCATCAATTATTTCTTGAGTGACTTTTTTTCTTCTCTTTCTTTTCTTAGTTCATATAAAGCACCGATAAGTTTTTCTTCATAATTGTCTTATATTTCAATTAGTTTTTCAGTCTCATTTCCTTCATGGAATTCCATTTCAAGATGTCTGTGTTTTTCATAATTAAAGAAAAACAACATACTTATGTTCATTATGTACTCTTCATCTTCTGAATCTGTTTGACATGATGAACATCTTTCTTCTTAATTTGTACCTGCATCTTCTTTGATATTATCTAAATTTGTGATGGGTGAAGAATATATATTATGTAACTTATCCCAAAGTTCTTTAGCTGATGAATATTTACCCATTTTTTCCTTTACTAAATCATATAGTCCTTTCAAAATGAAATCCATTGCAATTTTTTTTATTTCATTTTAATTCCTTCTTTGATGTATGCTTTTCCCTTTTTGAACTATCATATCCTGTAACAATTGATTTCCAAATATCATACCCCTATACCTTTAAAAATACTTTCATCCTTTCGCTCCATATCTCATACTTTAAACCATTTTGACCATTAAACAATGGTACTCCATTCTCTGAATAATCCATGACCTCCTTCCAATGGCTAAATTGTTTCCTGAAGGAACTGACTCTGTTACCAATTTTTGGATTACTGAGAGGGGGGGTGAATCAGTAATGAGGAATTATAGTAATTATTAATCCTTTAAAACACAAAGTATATTCTTTTACTTATTCAACCTTGTTCATCTGTTCATCATCAATATCTTATTGTATCATAAGCATTAACATTCATCAGTGCATAATTAATAATAACAAACACATCCACACAATGCCCAATACACCAATATTTATGTGGAAACCCAATGTGGGAGAAAACCACATAATTGTTTTCTTATATGTCAATAATTACATTCAAGGAAGCACCAACTTCCAATTCTCCAACAACAACTAGAAGGAGGCTTTGATCCCCTAGTTTCTCAGACTACAACCTGAGGGAAGTTCCACCTCCCCAGTTCTTTGGCTACAACCACAAGGAGGCTAGAAATCCCTATGTTCTTTTTCTACAAACGGAAGTTGGCTACAACCACCTATCATTTCCCCGTCCAACCACCATAAAATATAAGTAGAATTATGGAACCACTGTCACACTATTACTATGAGATATATTATTGTAAACGTGAACTAATAAACTTGTACCAAACAACTTGTAATCAATTTGTACCAATAACTTGTAAACAACTTGTACCAATAACATTTTCCGACATGTACCATGCATCAACCTGTAACTCAACCTATACCATAAAAAAGTGCATCAACCATGCACCAAACTTGTACAAATAACCTATTACAACAACCTGTCTCATCAATATTATCAACCAAATCATATCTAATCACCAAGATCAATCACTAAGACAACTCTCAACCATATGCACAATATCACCAAGATGTGCATCAACCAAGCATATCACAACAACTCATAATCATCACCAAGATCAATATGTGCTTCTAATAACATACCAAGGAAAGTATGCTACATCATACATAAACCATGTGTCAAAAATACTACTAACAAGTGCCTCCAACCATGTACCAAGTATGTACCAATCATGCATCAACTACACATCAAATATGACTCATCAAGATGTACCAACATCATCAACTACTTGTCTCAACCATGTACCCAACATGTACCTCAACCATATACCAAATACATATACCAATATAACCATCAAAAGTTCTCTAGAAATACATGACACTATCTGTAACCAAATACCATAAACCCTTACATCAATCCATGTCCCATAACCTCACTTTTATGTAGCCTCAAGGATGTATCATTCATAAGAAAATCATATACCAAGACCACTAACAAGTTTCTCTCACAATACACCACAATATATGCCAATAAGTCAAACTAAGTGCACTAACAATATACTTCAATAGATCTGCCTCAAAATCATTCTACAACAAGCCCTAAAATTCCAAGAGGGCATCCAACAAATTTACAAGGAAAACCCTCAACCAGATTCATAAGTTCAACACTACACATATGAAAACCATACATTTTTTCTTCTTGTAGCATTCTGCTACCACGGTTTTGTTGTCGCAATTCAGCTGTCATGAATCTTCTTCCATGATTTTTCTACCACACTTTTTCTGCCACAGTTTTTCTGTCATGATTTTTCTTCTGCACTTTTTCTTCCGTGGTTTTTCTGCCGCAATTTTTTTGCTGCACTTTTTTTTCCACGGTTTTTCTGCCGCATTTTTCCTTCCTTACTTTTCCTGCTGCACTTTTTCTTCCCCATTTTCCTGCAACACTTTTTCTACTGCACTTCTCTCTATCAATAAAACCTACCCAAATAACCTTTTACAAAATAGATATTCAATGATATTCAATAGGTGCTAATGGGATAGCCTTTCTCTCTTATTTATACTTCCATGTATCTTCCTCAAGGGCTTACCTTCTAACCAACTTAACCCACTTTCCTTTTTTTAGGGCTAACTCACTTCTAACCACTTGTCCACTTCTAGCTCACTTTGCTACACTTAACTTAACCACTTTTAGTTGCAACTAACTTTATTATTTAATCAATTTCTTTTTCAACCACTTTGACTTATCCATAAATAGTAAACTCACCACTTCTTGTTGCAACCACTTTGACTACTTTATTATATAAATAATTTCTCTTTTACTCACAACTTCTTATTGCAACTAACATTTCTATAATTATTCAATTCATAACTTCTTTTCCCTTGACTAACTTATTGTTGCAACTACTTTGACTATTCAATATTCTTATCACAACTACTGTACCATAATTACCAAACTCACAACTTTTTGTTGCTTGACTAATTTATTTTTAATTATTTTCTTAATTCAACATCTATAGCCATGATTAACTCCTATTTTCACCCACTTTGACTAGTCAACTTCTTCTAGGAGTTTCTAGAATAATTTGACTTATTTGACCTTCTAGGGACTTCTAGATAACTCATGAGGGTTCTCCAACTTCACAAGGCCATAACTCTCTAATCGTGAGGAGTTCTATGGTGTTCCACATATCACCAGAAATGGAATGACAAGTACTATCCATCTAGAATAATCCTATTTACATATACACTGATCTTCATTACATTATTCCTAAACCAAACTTGGGTTCCTTACCCATACGTCTAGAGCTACTAGACATACTCAAGGGTTGACATCAATATCTAAGAGTTGACATCAATCTACAATATCACTCTCCAAAGGTTGACATCAATGACAACCAACAATCCAAACCAATTGTCCATCAATCTAAACCAATTGTCTAACAAAAAGTAAGTCAATCTTTCGACATATGTTTTTCTATTATTAGATGAACTTTTGTGGCTCTTTACACATACTTTTGTCGAACGATTGAAGTATATTTCTCGATATTTCAACGTACATTGGTCGATATTTCGATGTACATAGGTTGATATTTTGACATACATTGGTTGATCATTTGACGTACAATTTTTTATCATTAGATGAAATTTTTTGGCTCTTTACATGCACTTTGTGTCGATATTTCAACATGCATTTTTGTTAGAAATATCATCGAAATATCGACGATCCATTGTTCATCAATAGTGAGGCACGTGTTTAGAAATCAAAATAGGTTGATGCATTATTCGAAATATCAACGTTTTTACGATGCAAATTCATCAAACAAATGTCAGAAAATTTGTCCAATGTATTAATGACTACATTTGATTGTTGACGGTGGTAGAAAAAATAATAAGATCTCAAATGGGATCATTAAGAGATTGAATTTTCTGACAAAACCACACCCCCAACCATACACTATCAATTGGTTGAGAAAAGGAGAATACTTCCACATAAACCAACAATGTTGCCTGTTCTACGACATCAATACCTTCAAAGATGAGGTATTGTGTGATGTTTCCCCACTTGAAGTTTTTGATGTTCTTTTATGACAATTTTATGGCAACCCTATATGTGTAAACATCATGTTTTTTATGATTCTTGACCTAGTAGTGTCATTGTTACTTTGGGATTCCAACTCTATAGGGTACCATAAGTAGTCCCGACTACTACGGTTTTCTTGAGCTCAACAAAGCAGTGAAAAAAGGTAATTTCTCATATTAAATTTGTTTTCCTCTTCATGGTTTAGTCAAAAGATGAGAAAAAGGTCACTGCAATTTCCATTGCCTTAGCATAGGTCCTCTCTACATAGTAGAAGCAAGTGGAAAATATTGTAGAGGAACACATATATATCTTTTCTTCACCTATAGGGTTTCCTCTGCACTACCAAGTAAAACATTAAATTGACTTGATACCTAGTGTTCCTTTACCTAATGTCCCAATCTATAGATTCTCTCTTCTAGACCATGAAGAATTAAAATGTCAAATTCATGAGTTCATCCAAAATGGTCACATTCAACCAAGCTCCTTAACTTTTGGAAACCTAATTGTATGGTTGTAGAAGAAGGACAAGACATGGAAAATTTTTCTTGATTACATGGCCTTAAACACAATCACTTTTAAGAATTAATTCATGATCCCTCATATAGATGATATTCTTGATTAGCTTAAGGGTGTCAAGTTCTTTAGTAAGATTGATCTAAATTTAGGCTACCACCAGATCTTGATTGAAACAATTAATGTATGGAAGACCACCTTCAATTCTAAAGAAGGCCTTTTTGAGTGATTGGTCATTCCTTTTGGCTTGACTAATTCTCTGAAAACATTAATGAGGATGATGGATGACATCTTGTGTCCATCCACAAACTGTTTTGTGGTCATATATTTGGATTAAATTTGCATATTTAGCATAAATTGGGAAGAACATTTGTAGCATATTTAGCAGATCATGAGAACTTTGTGGCAACACAAGTTATATGCCAATCTCGAGAAATGCTCATTTTGCATCTATATTATGTGAGACACTTGTTAGTGGTCTTGGTATATGATTGGCTTATGAATGATACATCCTTGAGGCTACATAAAAGTGAGGTTATGGCACATGGTTCGATGTAAGGGTTTATGGTATTTGGTTACAGATAGTGTGATGTATTTCTAGATAACTTTTTATGGTTATATTGGTATATGGTTGAGGTACATGTTGGGTACATGGTTGAGACAAGTAGTTGATGAGTTGGCACATGCATGAGGTGTATAGTTGATGATGTTGGTATATATTTATGAGTCATAGTTGATGTGTAGTTGATGCATGATTGTTACATACATGGTACATGGTTGGAGGCACTTGTTAGTAGTATTGTTGACACATGGTTTATGGATGATGTAGCATACTTGTCTTTGTATGTTATTAGAAGCACCTATTGATCTTGGTCATGATTATGATTTTTTGTGATATGCTTGGTTGATGCACATCTTGGTGATATTGTGCATATGGTTGAGAGTTGTCTTGGTGATTGATCTTGGTGAGTATATCTTATTTGGTTGACAAGATTGATGAGAAAAGTTGTTGTGATAGGTTGTTTGGACATGTTGTTGTGATAGGTTATTTGTATAGGTTTGATACATGTTTGATGCACTTGTTTATGGTACATGTTGAGGTACAAGTTGTTGAATGGTACATGTTGGCACATGTTATTGGTATAGGTTGTTTACAGGTTATTGGTACAGGTTGATTACATGTTTTTTGGTACAAGTTGTTTGGTGCAGGTTGATTGGTACATGTTTACAATAGTATATCTCACAGTGATAGTGTGACAGTGAATCCATCATTCTACTTATATTTTAGGGAGGTTGGATGGGGCAAGGATAGGTGGTTGTATCCACTTTCCGGTTGTAGTCAGAGAACATAGGGGGTTGTATCCAGAGAAATGGGGAGTTGGAGCTTCCCTCAGGTTGTAGCCTAAGAAACTAGGGGGTCGTAGCCTCCTTCTAGTTGTAGATGGAGAATTGGAATTTGGTTCCTCCTTGAATGTAATTCTTGACATATAAGAAAAGAATTATGTGGTTTTCTCCCCCATTGGTTTTCCACGTAAATATTTGTGCACTATGCATTGTGTGGATGTGTTTGTTATTGTTTATTATGCACTGATGAATGTTAATATTTATGATAAAGTAATATATTGATGATGAATAAATGAACATGGTTGAATAAGTAAAATAATATACTTTGTGGTTTAAAGGGTTAATAATGGGTATAATTTCTCATTACTTATTCACTTGCCTCTCAGTAATCCAACAAATTGCACTTGAACATTAAGTATAGGAAGGGAAGCACAAATCATGTTGTGGATTTCCTCAGTTGGCCCCTAGTTGTGATGTTAGCTAGAGATATGAAATCCTATGGGAACAATACTTCCATGTGGCCCCAATTGTATGATAAAACAATGACTTTTTTGCTACATATCAAACACTGGATACATGTAAACAATTTATAAACTTTCACCCATAGGATGCACTTATGTGTTATCTAGGCCATATTCATGTTCCTTTAACCGAGCATGCAAAGCTAATTCGGGAGGCACATTAAAATGGAGTGGCAAGGAACTTTGATGTGGAGAATATAGTAATAGTACTTCAAAAGTATTTATATTGGCCAAAACTATGATAGACATCAATAGGTATATCAGATTGTGCATTGTTTGTGCCATTTATAAAATTTCCATTAGGAAGTGAGGGTTGTACACTCATCTAACTACCCTAGTGTTGGCAGCCAACCCAATTTATTTTTGATTGCTCTCAAAAAGCTGCCTACACCCCTTGTCGTATTACGAAAAATCATTTTCGCATTATACCAATGGACATTCGTCTCATTTTTGCAACCATTACAATTCAATTTCGACTCAGTTTTCACAACTGCAAGTGTGAAAACACCTCTTTCGTTGATTAGACTGTCGTCGTCTTTGGTTGATTTGATGAAAGACACTTGATCACTAGTTTATCATATGACTGCTGAAGGTTTTATCAAACTTATGTTCTTGATCATTATCTTACTTTGATTGCGCATTTGGATATATTTCATTGTTAAACC
>JZKD02S1719349.1:513965-543264 GCA_000966675.3 Picea glauca
TCAGTAAGATAGATTAGATTGTTTAATTTCAGTAGTTTTATTTCCTTTGCATAAAACATAAAAGATAAAAAAGAGATTCTTGGCTGTCTTAGGGCAGCGAACACATGAGTTTTGCTGGTTTTAATCAAATCTGTAGTTTGTCTATAGTGTACATTTGTGAATAGGGAATAACCTGGCTGACAATTAAGTAGTTGATTTAAGTTATTATATTCGTAGTTAGTATCTTGTAAATATATAATGGTTAGTAGCTCATAGTTAGATTAGTATAGTTAAGTTAAGTTTTTTTATTAGTTTCTAGTTTCCTTAGTTTAGATCACTTAACTTAGATCAACTTTTCTCTTTGGTTTCCTTACGAGACCTTAGAGCGGCCAACGGAGCCGTTAAACTCGTCAGGGTGGTCCATACCAAACGGCTTGGGTTATTTAGACAACCCCGGACCGGTTCCACTCTACCAGTTGACGGACGGTCAATTTTGCCTGTCAACACCTAGATAATCCATTGGATTCATTCTCCATGGACTACATGTCAGGTTTTCCCTCCAATAATCATTGAAACAATTGTGTCTTTGTGGTTTTCAAATGGTTCTCTAAGATGGTCATTTGGGCACCGTGTAAGAAGAGTATCACAATTGAAGCCACTAATAATCTCTTCTTTGAGTGTGTTTGGATTATTTTGGGCTACCACATACCATTATTTCATATGGGTATGATAGGTTACTCAGTACCTTCTACTCCAACCTGTGGTATTTTATGGACACTAAGATGACCAAATCAATTTTCTTCTACCCCCAAACAGATGGTTAAACAAATGTGGTCAATAGGATGATTGTGCATATAATGTGCATGTACAAATACAAACATCCACATACATGGAATAAGAGTCTTCCATATGTTCAACATAATTATAGAAAATCCCTCCAAAACTCTATTGACCATAGAACTTTCTAGGTGTGTTTGGGGTTTCATCCATTGGCACCCATTGATGTAGCTTCGTCCATTACATCTTCATCAGAAGATTCCTCCCATGCTTAAACTAAGGTCATTAAAGAAGAAAAATGTGTTGATTGGCCCTAGCCTATCCAATTATATTTTCATGATATCATGTACAAATCTAATGGTAAGTACAAGCAATAACATGACCAACATTAAGCTACACACAAGTTTTAGGTTAGTGATAAGGTATGGTTCCATTCACAGAAATAGTTACTCATTTCCCCCTATAAAGATATTATATTTATCTAATATGGGCCTTACACCATCATGAAGGATGTGGTTGAGAATTCTTTTGAATTTAGTATTCCCCATTTCCTTGGCTTTCACCTAGGATTTAATGTGGAGTTGCTTCAACCATATTTTCCACACTTATTGGACACTTTAGAGGTGGTTGAGAATTTGGCCCTTACAAAAATCAATAATGATTTCATTGAACAGGATACAGTGGATTGAATCATGGATACCAAGAAAAATGGCACCCACCAGCAGAACATACAACTATATTCAGTTATCAAAGAAGGACAACTTTTCACCAAGGAAAGTGGCTCACTAGGAGTCAATTCAACAAATGTTTCCCCATTTAATGATGGAAATAGATGCAATGGGTACCTTTAATTCCTAAGGGGTGAAAACTAATTTAGGTGGAAATTGGTGGCCACCCACCTCTTCCACTGAATCAACACAGTTCTACTTCATCTTGGTAGTTTTTTTATCTATAGTTTTTCACGTCCTAAACTTCCAGTGTAAAACACTCACTATTTTTGGGGGGATTTTTACTCAATTTAGTAGTGTGGAAATTTCCTCAAACAGTTACTTGTCATACTAAATTTCTCGTTCTATAACCCTCTTCTCTTTTCTGTAATATATTTTTGATACAAGAATTCCATCAAACACTTTGAGGACACCCTCAAGACTCAATGTAAACCTCCAGGTTTGTTGTTGTTTGTTTATAGTTTGTTGATTAGGGTTTTATTGATGGGATGTCAATGTGTAAAAATATTATTGGTATCAAATAAATATGTATCAAGAAAAGTTTCATAACAAAAATAATACTAGAGAAATATCTTAACCAATGAAATCCATATTACTCAAAAATAGAGTTGATTTATTAATATTCTATTGACCTATTTACAAGAGATAACACCTAGTATAGATTAGACCAACTCCCTCTGAATATGCAGCTCAAACACACACTAAAATAAACCTTCTCCAAAGAGAAATTTTTCTATAAAATAGAACTTAGCCCCAAGAAAATAAATCGGCCTCCAACAAGAGATCTCAGCCCCAACAACTCCAAGATCCACCCTGTTATCGCACAATTTGTACTTTCCCCAAAAGCCCAAGGAAAATGGATATAGAATTGGTGTAATTTGGAATAACCTATCACTGTCACCTTAATAGGAGATCCCTTTCTATTCAGGAATATGCTTAAGCTACCCTAGGGGAGACATCCTTGGTGACCTAGGGGGTTTGAGAAGGCTAAGGAAAATATTCACAAGGAAACCCTTTCCCTCTCATAGATCACTCTAATCATAGGTTTATTTTATGTCTTAAGGATGAAGCAAATGAAAAGTATTGTGTACCTTCCCAAGAAAATACAAGAAGGAAAACGAGACACTTTCCAGGTACTAGATGATTGTTAGTACTTCATAAGACAATAAACCTTCGTAAAATAAGCTAGTTGATTGTGAATTTGTAGCTATGCATCATTTTATAACAAAAATTAATATCTTACAACAACCACAATATTCAAGCCTTGAAATTGCTTGAAAAAGACAATGAAAAGTGACTTTAACTAGGAAAATTGATAGTAAATTGTCACAAGCAAAATTCACAATGATAGGCTAGATTTTAATGGCACTTTTGCAGAGATTTTGCTGCAGTTAGATGGTTGTAGCTATATTTTTCAACAAAAGAAAGTTTAAATGGTAAAAAGTGCAAGAAAACCATACACAAACTAACACTTACCTAGTAGATTCACTAGCAATTATCGCAATCCGATTTTGATTGGTTCTAGTATGAGTTATGTAGGTAAATGTTCCAAATTGATGCAAGTTTATATGGTTGTAGCAATGTTTTTCTAAAAAAACAATTTAGCTTAGGAATTAGTCTAATCTAGGGTTATAAAAATTTAGTAAAGGGTTCAAAGATAAGAGTTTAAGTGTTTGTTTGCTCAATCACCACTTGTAAGAGGTAGTCTAGTGCCTTTCTAGGGTTGATGGAGTCACTAATGGTAGCAGGAAATTCTTAAAGGAATAGTAGAAAATGATAATAATATGTTAAGGGATGGAGAGGACAAAAGAGGTGTTGGTATCCCAAGGCCTCAAAAATCCTTTTCCAAGAGAAAATTGCTAAAAAGTAACAAGGGTTAGGCCCTAGCGATTTTCTCTTTCCTTGAACAAAATGTAATAAATTATGTAATTGGAAAGGGAATTAAGGTTACTAGAGTGCTAAAATGGTATGGATATAGTATTTAATTCAATTTAGGTTCCTTTCAAGATATTTGAACATATGGAGGATTATAGAGAAAAAGATGATAACACATGTCATTCCCCTAGGGTTTCAAGCTAGCAATTTCATAATCTTAGACATGAAACAAGTAAAAAATAACTATAGAATTCATTCAAAATAAAGAAATGCATAATTTATACTTACTTCACCAAGAATAATCTAGAAAATCACCCTAGTTGAAGATCCTCCACAATAAAATAGCCAAAAAGCACCAAAACTTGCCTCCTTCAAGAAGTGTGCATCACTAGTTTCAGCCAATAACCCTTAAACATGGCCTAATTTCAGACCTCACACTTGTGTGAGTGAAATATGATCCAAAATAAAAGAGATTTTCCTCTGATTTGTACAATGATAATGACCTTTAATTAAAATTTAGGTCAGAAAAGGCCAACATGTCCAAATTACATCAAAAATCTAGTTTTTACATAAATTTAAAGAATTAAACCCTAAAATGTGTAGTAGAGGTGACATCATGCCCTCTTGGGGTGACGTTGGGCCTCATAAGTGGGACTTCAGGATCCATGAGAAAAACGTTAAACCTTATAAGGCATGCGAATGATGCCATGCATGCCACCTAGCACACAACTACCTCCATCATGTCCATCTGATGTTGGGTGACATCTAGGGTCACAAGGGTGATGTCATGGGCCTCCTAAGGCCAATGTTCAGGGGGGAGATCAATATCCCCATAGGTCCAGGCCTGCCAAAATTTCTTCGGTGGAATGCCCTTCTTTTTCTCTAGTGAAAGCCTCTGGTGTCTCTCTACCCCTAGATGGGGTCACAACATCCATCTAGTGGGATTTTAGCCCCATGCCGGTCCAAGATAATCATATCTCCATATGTACCTATCCATCAAGCATGGTCCTGCAACAACAAAAGGTACGCCCTCCATGGGATCATAAGTCACAGGGATCATATCAATGTCAATCATGTCTAATAATAAAATTACCCAAACATGTGCATCAAACCCCCCTTTACCCAGACAAATGCTCAAAGAAATTATGCAGTTTAACAAGCCAGGTTTGGAGAGGGTCTCAAGATGTCCTATTGGGCTAATCCTCCTCAATTTTGGGGTGTTTTTGAGGTGAATACCAATCTATGTCATGTAGGTGTATGAAATGGTGTAGGGAATGTTTGGGAAAGGGATGCAGTGATAACAGGGAAATGTAGGTCGTCTTACCTATGGGTGCATCTATAGAGAGCGAGTTGCACCTTGTCATGGATGCCATTTTTTTCTAGACCATTCAAGTCATTTTATTCTTTGTCTTATTTCTTTTTCTTTTCAAGAGAATAGTTAGGGGACATTTTCCTAGAGTGGTGACCACTGGTGAAAACATTACCCACAAGCACTTCATGGAAATGAGAAGGTCGGAAACCAACTTACTAGGGCACTATGTCATCCCCCCCAGGTATGGACAAGTTAAAGAGCATAATTTCCAAGCAAACATCATGAAACAAAAGAGAGTTCATTTCACATATCCAAATGCTTTGTAAATTAGAGTGACACATACCATGATACCCGAACTCCTTACCTCATGGAGCAAGACCCACTGCTACTTCAGAATCAGGTCAATGGGATGGATGTTGTTGTTGTTCATAGATAGGATGCACTGAAGAAAATATTGGCACTCCAAGGCCAAGCTCAAGTAATATGGCTCTCGGTACTCCATGTCTAGGACATGTGGGGCTTGATACATAATCTCTTTAGTTATCCCTGGGATAGGGGATAACATCGGGATCCAACTCGGGGACATGTGCTAATCGTAGAGCGCATGAGAACCTCAACATCTATGGCATGAACTATAATCTACTAGATCTCAAAAAGAATAATTAGTAATCGTTTGGGGTGATGATATCACCCCTGGATCATATATGATACAATAAAAGTAAGCAAGCATATATACAAATGGAAATGAAACTACAACTACATTACTCTAGCAAGCATATATACAAATGGAAATGAAACTACAACTACATTACTCTAGCATGATATGCATATGGTATATATAATGAATGAAAATGCCTACCTACTTACCTCTACTTACCTATTGGTTGAATGCTAGGTGTAGTCAAATATCCATTGAAACCATCCTATCAATGTCTCATAATACCTACTATTACACATTATTTTCATCACCCTTATGACCGTTAATGATGTAAACCTATTTGTTTCCTTCAGAGGGGTCAGTGGCTTGAATTCCTAAAGAAAGAAGAGAGAAGAACTTTTACTGAGAGAATAAGTTGTATTTTCCTTTGTAAAAACCCTATTAAGGAGGATTTGCATAGGTTTCTCTATACACAGGATGTGGCGATGCCTGATTTCCACACCTTGCTCTAAATCTAGATTATGGAGTTTCAGTAGGCTGCACTATAGATAGGGTGCGAAAAGTCTTGTACATGTGAAAAACGAGCGTCTTCTCGTTGATTCTATAAGAAGAAGCTTCTATGGTGAGGTGGCCTCTAAACGGTTTGTATCTTAATTGTTTTCATGATTTAGTGGGATCATCCTAACCTCCTAACCTTATCCTATTTAGCTTATAAAAGGAGAGGATCTCTCATGGAGAAAGTTAGATTGGATTGTTATTGAGTTTCGTAGCTTGGAGTTTTTGGATCTTGTATGTTGGATTTGAGATTTGCTTTGTCAATATAGATTGTGAGTAACTATCAGATCTACAGTCTCATAATCCATGTATTAGAAGTGTGTGGGAAGCAAGGAACTATTGGAAGGAACCTGACAACATCAAGGCATCTTGTTGTATCTTTCTTCCACATTCTTTAATACAGATATACTTTTCTTTCCTATATGAATGCTATTTGTTCATATTATATGATTCCTTGATCATGTACATAGTTTCATATCAAATAAACTCTGTTATTCTTATCTTTGTTGGCTTGTGTTTATGTGAAGATATTTCTCTATAATCCTTTTGACAGAGCTTGGATTGCATTGGCAAAGTCAGATCTTCGATATTTAAAAGGTAAGTTCTAGATCCATTTCTCATTTGATAATTTAAATCTAAGGAAAGAGTAGTCTACTGTGTTGTTTTGTTCTAGTTTCGTAGTGAATCTAGGGGGATTGATTTGTGTCCGCACTTAACAATTAGCCCGATGACAAAATTGAATGTTATCACCCCTATCTCAACAAGAATAATTAGTAATCTTTTTGGGTGATGATATCACCCCTGGCTCATATATGATACAATAAAAGTAAGCAAGCATATATACAAATGGAAATGAAACTACAACTACATTACTCTATCATGATATGCAGATGGTATATATAATGAATGAAAATGCCTACCTACTTACCTCTACTTACCTATTGGTTGAATGCTAGGTGTAGTCAAATATCCATTGAAACCATCCTATAAATGTCTCATAATACCTACCTATGTGCTTCATCGTAAACCAAAACAATGATAAGTCAAGAACAAAAATAACATGAGTTATAAAATATATTGTATCATCGGAAATCGTAAAGTCTAGATCATAGAGGTGGGAGGGAGGGACAAAATTATGCCAATTCACACTCATAGGAAAGTTCTCAATCCATTTTATAAAGGGATCTTGAAAAATCAAAGGTTCAAAATACCAACTCCAAGAGTCTGAAATTTGGCTGCCTTGGACATCATCATATCCTTAGGTCTAGAAAAGGGCTAGTAAGAACCTAGAGGATGACTGGAAATTTATTAAGGTAAGGATGAAATACTGAGATAATAAACTTCCTTTTAAGGTATTCAACCTACCCTTGGATTCTAAAAGAAGGCTCTTCCCAGGATAAAACTCAAGACAAGGGACATGTTTCCCAACTACACCCTTAATGACATAGTGAGATAAAGTAATCAAAGGGGGATGGATAACCTTGTGACAAGTACCCTTCTTTGGGAAATCAATGTTCTCACCTCTATCAATATCTAAGCAAAACAGTGGTTGATAATGTTCTTCATAAAATAAATCCAAGTTCTCAAAGGAGTACTCATCAAAATATTCAAGGTATGACCAAACATTATCAGGAGAAAATAGAACTAGGTCACCCTTGGAGATGTCTGTAACTATACAATTTCCTTATTTCCAGATGTCAGAATCATTAGTAACCTCATATGATAGTTATACAGGAAACATTTGCAAATGCCCTTCTATATCATAAATGGGATCCTTATTAGAACCAATCACAACCCACTTATGTCTTTCAACATGTATGAACTCATCAATATTATCAACAATGTCACTAACTTTATCATAATATGACGGATTGAATGCATCCAAGGGCTCCTCTAGTACTTTTTCACTTTCCAATTCATAAAACAAAGCATCATCAAAATATTGGAAAGGGAAATAACGTATTGTTTTCACTTCTTGTTGTTTAGGAGCATTAATGTCTTGGAGGGCTTCATCAAATGGAAGAGGGTCCAGTACATCATCACCAAGACTCGTCTCTTTGTCTTCATAAAAAAATGAAGGATCTAGCTCTTCCAAGGGTTCCTTTACTTCATCACCTTCTGAATCATAGAACAAAGTGTCATCAAGAAACTAGAAAGGAAAATCACTTACCTCGTTCTCTTCATCTTGTGAAGGAGATATAGGATCTTGGAGAGCTTCATCGGATGGTGGAGCAGTTACGAGTGCTTCATCCTCGTAATTCACTTTTCTAGTTAAATCTTCACTGCATTCTATCGAATCATGGGAAAAATCTTGGTTCGCTTCAACGGGTTGACAATTTTCTTCATATATGTATCCTTATATATCATATGGTTCTTGGTATTGGGTATGGTATACCTCCCTGAGATCCTCCATGATCTCAGTGGTGAACCCTTCGTCCTCTAGGGATACTGCGATATTCTTAAGGGCATCTTCATATGTCATGCATTGTGGTTTCACAAACTCAATAAACCTACTGATGAGTTCTACGAAAGACGATATACCCCTATATTCGCAACAAATTTTAAACCAATCTTGCAAAAACAATGGCATAGAAAGTATGAACAATTTTACCAAAACATTCTCCCCTCCCAATTCTATCTCACTTATGTACTTCAAGAATTCTACAATGTGAGTAATTGGGAGACCTCCAAATATTGGAGATTTTTTTAACCATTTTGTATCAAAATAATGTGGGCATCCTTGAAAAATTTTGAAATCGATTGTTGGATACACTTTTTCTTAGGGTGCCATGATCCCATAACTTGGAAATATCACAGAATTAAGAGTAAGGTGGAAACTTGGAAAAGGTTAGTGGAGTCGCCAGATATCCTCTTAAGGATTATCAAGGGAATGTGGGAATCACTATTAGGAGGAAAATCTCTCTATGGCTAGGGTAAACCACAACAGAAGGAAATGACTGCAGAAATCAACTCTATTCTCAAGTATGATATGTAAACAAATATATTAGCAAGTCAATATAAAAGTCCTACCTCGTCTAGACATTTAATGAAGTCCACCATTGAGCACTTGAACCAAAGCAATATACCTACAACTAGTCCTCAACAACATAGAAAAGAAAGAATATGGTGATAGTAAATGATGTTATCACATTAAATATCATAATCCATTAATAAACACGACAAATACGCCCATGGAATAATAATTCAAATATTTAAGAGATATCAATTGGACAGGAAAAGAGTATTTCTATTAATATATGATCAACATAAGTGAACAAGTTACAAAATTTTGTGTCGGCATGTTTCGGAACCGAGAAACTAAGTTCCTTCCAGCCGAGCCTCCACCACTTCAATCCTCCACCAAAGGCAAGCCCATAAAAGAGAAACAATGAGGTTCTCAATCAATAAAGGAAGATCTTGGGGGCTAAACACTATGTTCAGACTTAAAGGACAAAGGGATGCAAACTCAATATGAAGTAAATAATTTCTCCAGAGTAACTTTTCTCTCAAATTTGAATTCCTTCTCCTCTTTTCCATAGCTTGGAATTGGCCCATTTATAGCCTTCAAATGGAACTGAAGGGCCGAGTCGGAACGTTTCCAGTATATGGAAGGCCAAGGATCATAGATATCCTATCGTGACATGGAAACCCGACATTGTTGATGGGCGAAACTGACCGTCCGTCAACTGGGAGACTGGAACCGGTCCAGGGTTGTCTAAATAACCCAAGCCATTTGGAATGGACCACCCTAACGAGTTTAACGGCTCCGTTGGCCGCTCTAAGGTCTTTTAAGAAAACCAAAGAGAAAACTAATCTAAACTAACTAATCTAACTAAAATAAATAAAACTAACTAAACTAACTAAAACTAACTAAAACAAACTAACTAAAACTAAATAAAAGAAACTAAACTAACTAACAATAAACAAATTAACTAAAAACAAACAAACTAACTATTATACTAATCTAATTAAAACAAACTACTAAATGAACTAAAACTAAATATAATTATTCTAACTATTCTATTATACAATCTACTAATTAATATTATAATAGCTCAAATCAACTATCTAATTATTAGCTGCAATATTACTTATTCACAAATGTACACTATAAACAATCTACAGATTTAATTAAAACCTGCAAAACTCATGTGTTTTCTGCCTAAGACAACCAGGAATCTCTTTTTGATTTTTTTTTTATATTTTATAAAAAAGAAGTAAAACTTACTGAAATTAAATGATCTAATATAATTACTGAAATTAAACAATCTAATATAAATCTAATTAAACTTATATCTAAACTAATCTACTTAATGAAAACAGCAAAGAAAATATTAACTGACCTGGAAGCGCTCCTAATTTGCCCTGTGTGTGATGACTTCTAAGCTGGTCGGAGGAGGGAAAATCGCACCGGATTGATCCTAAAGCTTTTCGTAAACGATCAGCTGTGCTGCTCCTTGAAGTGGTTTACAGGACAAACAAGGCATAAAAAATCATAACAATTAAAAGATGTATAAATCTCTGCAATAAGGGAAACCTGTTATGCAAAAACTTATATTAAATAATTCAATTCATGAAGAAGATAAACTTGTCATTCACAAACTGAATTAACAGTTGTTATGTCTTTTATACATTTGGAAGAGACAAGATAATGGATTACATTGATCAAAATTATATCATTTACACATGATTTAGATATCTAAAGTAGTCATAAATCATAAACAAAGTGATATACACAACATGAAACAAAATCTTGATATATTGAGAAGCTAAAGCTGTGACAAAACATCAATTCTGCTTCGGTTTGTATTAGAACTCCATATCCTTGTTCTCCCATGAATGAGGATGAACATTATTACAAAAATCATAAGTATATATAGGTCTCTTCACAAGGTAAAACTTCCTTGTGGATAATATCAAATTGTTTTACATAATCTGGGAGATATCCCAAAATCAACTAAACTAGGAAATCAAAATGCAAGTAAAATCTTTGAAACATCCCCTAACTTCTCATCAACTCAATTGCAATTTCGAATTTACCTGCAATAGAACACAAATATCAAATTAGAAATATATTTTAATAACAAAACACTAAAAAATTGATCCTACAGACTTAGCTACAGAATCATCTGATTCTGTAGCTAGTCTAAAATAGCATATAGAATCAGATAGAAATCAAATGAAATCTTTTTAAAACAATCCAAATTAATTTTATTTTAATAAACATTAAAATCGAATTACTAATGGTTCAAGAAAATTTATCATTCGAATTAAACAAAATCGAACAGGATGCAATCAAAACAGGATAAGAATGCTCTGTTTTAGTTGCTATGAAATCGGATCAAATGATAACTAAAATTTTTCATATCCAAACGAAATCAAGCAGTGAATCATATCGAATCAGATACGATTTAATTCAACTCAATCATAATCGATTTGTTACGGCTGTAACAAGGTGCATACGATTCATATTGTTCTAATCAAATACCAATATAGAAAGGTTGTTACGATTATAGTCACAACGAAACAGCATCAACAAACTTCGCCATAGATTTCGATCGTTGGGTGCTACACAGTCGACAGACAAGACCAAAAATAGTGCTCATAACCACCAACAACAGTGGTAACCATAAACTGGGCAACAATCAAAGCGAATCGTAACTGAGTTAAAAATAGAAACAAATAGTAATCCTGGGCATAATCACTTCCGTTCCCAAATTAACTTTAAACAGTATGTCTGTTGAAATATGGATCGAGCTGATAACACGGTCAAACGATGCGAATCGAACAGTTGCAATTTGGTTATGCATTAACAGAATGATATTCGAATTGATAAAAAAAAAACACATAATATTACAGTTAACCATTACACCAACCATATCGTATAGAATACAACCAATTCAAATCGAGCATTGACTGTGTTCAACATTGGAATACCAGAAACAACCTGTGTTTATAAAATATATTAACAACTTCAATAAGAACAGAGCATTCAATTGAAGCTAAATTAAAACAATCAAATCTATCCCACGATCAATCGAATCAAAGCCAAATCCAATCGAAATTTAAAACAATAACAAAATTCGATTTATCAAAACAAAATTATATACAATAACTCATGCTTATGTGTCAAAACAAATCTATGCTGTAAACAGAGTTTATGAGTTTGTCATATAAATAGGTGATAATCATACCAGTGAGGTTGTTCGAGCTACGCCAATTTTGAATTGACGAAAGTTGTAGCCGACTCCACGTTCTTAAACAGAATCGAACCTGTTGTTTGTTGCCTCTTATCAGTGGATGGCATCTTTGCCTTTTGACTGGTGAGCTTTGCAACTTGATCCTCCAGAGCATGAATTCTGGACTGCAACATTAGCACATCGAGGTAATACCTTTCTAACCATGAGACACACTGATCGCATGGTGGAGCAGCTGGTTCGGCTAGAGAAGGAAGGGGTTTCGACGAGTCACCAGGGGTTTCACAAGGCATTTTGATGCCTGGATAATTAGGATCATTTTGAAAACATGGTGGTAGGTTCTTCACAAAATCATATGCGGGTTTATCACACAGACCTTCTGAATAGGGATACTCACTTTCCAGGTAGCGTTCAATCTCTAAGTCAGAATCTTCACTCACCATGATAGGGTCAGGGTTGACAGGAACTTTCAGTTTGTTTCTTTCCATGCGAGAGATTAATCGAGCATTCTTCTTACCTTTAGAATTCATAGCAGGTTTGGCCTTAGGCCTTTTAGCCACGGGTTTAACATTTTCCACATCTATGGTCACAGAATCGGGTAGGTCAATAGGTAGTTCAGGTAGGGGTTTAGGTAACAGAGCACTATAAGGCACAGGGAGTACTGACTTACTCTCGCTGACCACAGGTTTGTCAACCTGTGGTGGGCTTGAATCATCAAAATTATTGCGTCTAAGAAAATCATCCCAACAGTCTTGTTGTAACCCCAACTTACAAACCACAAGCATTTTAATTAACCCAAAATGAAATAGGTTGTTATCAGCCTGGTTCCGTTTGTACCTTTTAGACATTTTAAACAGACTCCTATGCAAGTAGTAAGGCATATTAAGCTCATAGCCCATGAAAACCATAAGTAGCCAAAGGTGGTACAAGAAAATGAAACCATATCAGCCCTCGCAAGTGATGAATTGCTTGGTTACCATCAGCAAGTCGTGTCATCATTGCTTTAGCATATTTGCGGGAAAACCTTTGTCACTGGAGCTCACTCTTCGTGACTAGAAGAGCAATGTCCACGGGACAAATTCCACTTTACAATTTTTTGACCATCTCTGTCCGATAGCAGGCAGACCGATAGCTAAACTGAGAAATTGCTCATCAATTTCCAATTGCACATCCCCAACCTTGGCTTGGTAGCCATCAAAGGTTAATGAAAATTGCCGAGCCATGCTAGGGTTATAGCCATCAAACTTTCATATGAACGGGAGCCATCCGAATTCCTCAAGGTCACTGTAAGCACCATCAAACATCAACAATGCCTGGCAACCATTGGGTTCAGCCCTTACGATTGGAGCCATGGTGCGGGCTCATGGTAGGGTTTGGATTGAACATAATCAACACAGGAGCAAAGTTGTTTGGGGTTAACAGCTATGAGCGCTCAAACGAGAGGCAAATTAATTTTCACGTGCGAGGGTGGTGGGATTACCACCACCATGCAGCATAGTAATGGCATAGTACAACACTGTTTAATCAATTATGACATCACTCAAACCATATTAATCGGCCAACCCAAGGATTAAACGGTGGATAATTATATCAACGTGCCATTAATCAATGTAAAACCAAAACCATAAATTATATCAATGCGCCATGTGTATAATAAAACCAATGTTAAATCAAAAATCCAAATGTTTAACCAACGCGCCATATGTATAATCAAACATTGCCATTCAATATGAAATCAGACTCATATGTTACCCATGCGCTTGTCGCATAATATGTAATCAAAGTTTATAAAACATTGTGACAAGAGATTTCATAAAATCGATAAGCCAAGAGCTTTTGATTGTAAGGATCACATCATATAAAAATCAAAATCAATCATGACCCCTATATAATCAAGTATAATTCATGAATTAACATGCTCAATGCCTTGTCAATTAAATAAAAGTCAAGTTGCGCAATCAAAGCAAGAATAGGCGAATGGACATAGTTCGAAAAATTATTTCAGCCACATGATAAACCAATGGTGAAGTGCCTTTCAGAATATCATTAAAAGACTATGACAGGTCAAATAATGATGAAGGAGTTTTCACGCTTTCAGTCATGAAAACTAAATTGAAATCAATTTGCAAGAGTCGCATAAAATGAAAACATCGTCTATTTGCAAAAGGCGACGGTAATTTGAAATTCAGAAGTCATAGGTGTAGGCAACTTTTAGGGCAATTGAAAAAAACGAATTGGCTGCCAACAATGGCGACACACTGGGAGAAGCAGTTGTCTCTGTCAATAGAAATGAATTCAGATTAGGACAGCAGAGAAAAATTCAACTCAACAACAACAACCAGAAAATCGTACAAACATCATCATTTACTATCTTTTCCAGCGATGTTTTAAAAGATGCAAACTAATAACAGTCTCAAGATCAGCAAGTCACAATTTTTATGATAAAATCTTCAATACTGTTGGCATGGCCACTGCTGCCAGCAGGCGTCCATAGCCTTGATAGGGTTTCCATTTAACCCACTCGGACGTCAATATCCTGTCAAGAAGTTCTAGATCATAATAAAGGACTTTACAAAGAGGTTTCTTATAATTTTCTACAGATTTTCGTGTACCTGACATTGCTTCGCTGCCAGCGGGCCTGTTCAGTACCCCGACAAAGTTGTCTTGGCACCATGCTTGCATTTACCCACTGCCAGCGGACCTGTTCAGTATCCCGGCGGGTTTACAAACACTTCCCACATATCTTATTAACATTTTTTGTTTTTCTTTTGTGTATAGCTGAGCGGGGTGACGCTGAAAAATCTTGGTATTTTATCATATTTTTAGACCTCATCAGAATCTTTTGATACTATCCTTTATCCATATCCAAAAATGTTTTATTTCTAAAACAACTTACTATGACAGGGAGACATCCTTTTTGAGTCATTCCTTTACGGAAAAGGGACAGCGTAAAAATATAAAGATGATCATGACAAACTTTGCTCAGAGATTGAAATTAGTAACTTCTTTTAAACAACAAAATTTTCCAACATAAATATCAGTTTTTAGAAATATATCATTGATGTTTGTACAACTTTTCAGAAGTTATTTCAGCGAAGAAATTTTCCTACGGTCTTTGTCTGAATAGCTCAGTACACAAGCATGCAAATGTTTCAAAAACATAAAAACTGATCAATCCAAATCAAAACCAAAAAATGAAAACAAAGGCAAAATAAAAAACAAAAGGAAATATTTACATAATATACAAGGGTAGTAATCAAGCGAAGTATCTTTTCAGGGCTTGGCCATTCACCGAATAGGTGTCAAGCTGCCCTTCAAGATTCTGCAATCGAAAGGAACTAGGACCCAACTTTTCAGCAATCAAAAATGGGCCAAGCCACAGATTTTGAAACTTGGTATGCTCACCCTTTCCTTCGTGTGGTTTGTCCCACTTTAAGACGAGATCGCCTACTTCAAAATTCCTATCAGAAGCAGAATTAGAATTGAACTATCTTTTAATCAGTTTTTGATGTTGGTCTAACTTACGCTTATCTTGGGTTCTTACTTCTTCTAACTTCATCAAAGCATTAATACGACTTTCTAAAGGGGGACAATCTTCTTCTTGAACTTTTTGTGACAATTGAAGCGAAGGAAGAAGAATGTGAGGTGGAAGAATGGCTTCTCTGCCATAAACGAGAAAAAAGGGGGAGTTTCCTATAGCAACTTTAGGTGTTACCCTATCAGCCCATAGTGCATTCAGCAGTGCATTGTGCCAGTTCTTGTGATTTTCAGCCATGGTTCTCTTGATAATTTTGATCAAGTTCTTGTTTGTTGATTTTGCTAAGTCGTTGCCCTGGGGGTAATAACTAGCATAATACTTCATCTTTATTCCCTTCTCTAAGGCGAACTCACTCATCTCTAGAGAAGAAAAGTATGAAGCATTATCAAAGACTAGACAATCAGGGATACCAAAACGAGTGATGATATTCGAGTTTAGAAAAGTGATCACCTGACTTGTACTAATAGTTCTTAGCATGGTGGCTTTAGACCATCGAGTAAAGTAATCAGTGGCTGTCACAATATACTTGTGTTTTTGTGAGGATGGAGGGTTAATAGGACCAATGATATCAAGGCCCCATTGCTGGAAAGGAGAATCGACTGAAACGGGTTGCAAGGGGAAAGCTGGCTTTTGCAATCGCCCCGATGCTTTCTGACAAATGATACATTTACGGCACAAGGCATGGGCATCTCTAAAAAGAGTCGACCAGTAATAACCGGCTCTTAAAACCTTATGAGCAGTGGTGTCACCACCGAAGTGAACACCAGCTTCTCCTGCATGCAACTTGAGCAAGACTCTTTCTGCTTCATCCTTTTCAAGACAACGCATCAATACGCCGTCGAAATTATGATGAAATAGTATACCGTTAACTAGATGAAAGGATGCGGACTTTAGTCTCAACGCTCTTCTTTTGGCTGGGTCAAGGTGACAGGGTGCTGATCCATGTTGAAGACAGTGTCTAATATCGTTGTACCAAGGACTTATGAGGTTTTGTGTGCAAAAAATCAAATTCTGATCGCGTTGTTCTAGATCAGACATATAACTATCTTCTTGCTGTTCGGTTTCTGAATCAACTACCAACTTACACAACCCTTGGCCTCTCACGATCTGTGCTGGGGTGATTTCTAAGTCATACTCCTGCAAGGAGGTGACCTAGTTGGCTCTTTTCTCTCCTAAATCCTTTTGCACTAACAAGTTCCTTACGACAGGGTAGGGAACAATGACCTTCGTCCTTGACTTCAAAAGATAGGAACGGAAATGCTTAACTGCTTTGAAAATAGTGTAGGCTTGTCGATCGACCACTGGGTAGTTAAGTTCAACACCTTTGAAAGAAGAGCTCATAAAGGCGATGGGTACTTCGTTGTTCTCGGAATTCTTCTGAGTTAGGACTGCGGCATAGGAACGATCAGAGGCAAAAGTATAGAGTGTAAAGTCTTGAGAGAAATCAGGGCTCATGAGAGACAGAGCATCTATTATGGCCTTCTTTATAGCATTGAAAGCTTGGTTTTCTGTAGGTCCCCAACGATATTGGGTGTCTTTCTTAATCAGGTTCTGGAGAGGCCTGACCATTTCGAAGAAACTGGGGACAAATCTTCTCACGAAATTAATCTGGCCTAGGAAATACTGCATGGATTTTTTTGAGGAAGGTGGAGGAAGTTTAGCGATGACTTGGGTCCTCTCGGGTTCAATAATCATTCCATCACTAGACACAATGAATCCTAGTAATTTACCCTGTTCTACTGCAAAGATGGACTTCTTAGGGTTCAAGGAGATGTCGTATTTTCGACATCGTAGCAAAAAGACTCGTAAGTGAGCTAGATGATCGTCTTTGTTTTTAGAATAAACGGTCACATCATCTAAGTAGACTACTATAGAGTGATTGATTAAGCCTCTAAAAGCAATGTCCATTGCTCTCTGAAAGGTAGCACCGGCATTAATCAATCCAAAGGGCATTTTGCGATAAGCATAAGTGCCCCATGGGGTACGGAAGGTAGTTTTTAGTTGGTCTGGTGGAGACATCAAGACTTGGTTGTATCCAGAGAAACCATCCAGTAGGGATAGCCTCTCGGAACCAGATACTTGTTGAAGGATCTGTTCCATGGGAGGGACAGGATAATTATCTTTGTCAGACGCTTTGTTAAGGTTTCGGAAATCGACACAAAGTCGAATCTCCCCATTTTTCTTCCGCACTGGGACGAGGTTGGATACCCATTGAGTGTGTCTAGCAGGAAAAATTATTTTAGCACTTAGGAGTTTATTCAATTCTTTTTGTACAGTCGGCTCTAGTTTAGGATGCATTTTCCTCAGTTTCTGTTGGAAGGGTAAGGTTTGGGGCTTCATCGGGATGACATGTTGTATAATGTTGGGATCGAATGTTTTAAGATCATCGTAAGTCCATGCAAAGACATACTTGAATTCTTTAAATAATTTAACAAAAGTAGTTTTTTCTTGTCTAGAACATCCCAAGCCTAGATTGATACACTGAGGATTTTCACTAGTTCCTAAATTGACTTTTTCATAAGACAATGAGGAACTATTGATTTTGCAATTGACCGTCTTTTTAAATTTATCTTCAAAATCATAAAAATTTTCTAGTCTAACAACAGATTTGGGTATGAAGTTTACCATGTCTGATAAAGCTTCAGGAGATTTCAGAATAGGTATTACCGTAAAGTCGTGCAAATTGTCGTCGTGCGTTTGTTCATCTATCACAGTGCCTTGAAATGTTTCTTTCATGTGCAGAAAGTTAATGATCTGTTGATCATCATTGAATACTCTCCAGTTTGTGATATTGTTAGGAACAGATGGTCGAAACAACAGCTCCACGGAGAATGCGTTTGGGGATAAGCCTTCTGCAGGAAGAATTTTAGAGGCAACATTAGCTAGTAGATCTTCTTCAGCATTATTTAATCTAGGAATGGAATTTATATTAAAAGAAGAAAATTTGTTCATTAGACTCCATACCTCAGACTAGTAACATTTGAGATGCGGGGAAAGACAATGTATAGAATCTCTTACCTGCCTAACCACTATCTCAGAGTCACCGAATACAATCAGATTTTGAATGTGCATGTCCAAGGATTTTTTGAGACCTTGCAATAAAGCCTCATATTCTGCGATATTATTAGTACAATCAAATTCTAATCTATAGGCCAATAATGTTTTGTTACCTGCCGGATCGATAATGATGCAGCCTACACTAGCTCCTTCTTTAGACTTGGAACCATCAAAGTATAGAGACCAAATTTGATTTCCATCGGGCTCATGGGACTGTTGTATAGAAGCTGTTGGTTGCATACATGCTATGATCTCGGACTGTTGTTGTGGATTGTTGATAGGTGAAACTTCAGCCATGAAATTTCCGAAGAAGGTTTCCATCCCTTGGACTTCAGGTGAATCAGCCGGAGGTGTATATGGTTCATTAGGGTCATTCAAGTCTGTTACCATGAACTTGAGGTAACGCTCACAATTCACTCTGATCTTGTTGGGATTACCGTTTTCTGGAAGCCATAAGTGAGACCAGTCCATTGCGAAGTAACCATGTAGTTGCTCCGACCAATACCTACTAAAAAACAGACCATACACTTCTGGAATATCCACCACAATTATATCAATAACCTGATGAACCTTTGGGTTAGACGATAATCTAATCAATACGTTTTTCAATTCTCCTATAACTTTAACATCTGTTCAATCAAGTTGTATGATTTTCAAAGAAGATGGTTCTACTTCAGCGTTAATCTTTTGGTAGACTGACCAAGGCATCACATTTGATGATGCTCTTGAGTCAACCATACAATTATGCACATTTCTGTTGAAGATTTCAAAAGTTAAAAGAATAGGAGGTACATTCTTGCGAGTACTTAGAGTTGTAGCTTGTGGTTTCTTACTCGCGATTTCTAATGTTACTTTATCTACATTACTTACACTATTTACATTATTTACAGGAGGTGCAGGAAGGCTTCCTTTATCTTGAGGATCAGGATTTTTTTTTGTGGAATTCTTCTGCAGAGATTTGTTTTGCACAACCTTGTTACCATTTGAGTTACCATTCTTGCCATTTTCTGAAATATTTTGCAACATCTTCTGTAACAAAAATGGAAACTTCAACAACTCATAGATAGAAATGTTAACCCGTAATTTTTTAAGATCTTCAACAACATCATAATCTAATTTAAGGCTAGCATTACTTTGTTTAGTTTCTACTGATTTAGAGGGCTTTGGAGGTGAAGTTGTAGTGTTCTCGGCAGGGGGTTTGTTTGTTTTCTTACTCCTAGTGTTGTAAGGGTGAACAGTCTCGAAGTTAGCTTGGAATATACTATCCGAGAAGTGTCCAAAGATGTTTGGAGAAGACTCTTGTTCTTGAGTTGTTTCCTGCTCAACTTCCTCTTGAGGGATTTCAGGAGGCATCAAGTCATCTTGGGCTCCTAGAATTGTCTGGAGAGCGCATTGCAAACTTTCTAGGTTCAAGCCTTCAGGGTTGGGATTAGGTCGGTTGGTTGGAAAAGGCTTTCGGAAAGGAGGTTTGTAGGGTCCTTTACTCGAAGAGGCTTCCTCGGTCGACCTTTTTAAATCTATAACTTGATTAGATAATTTTTGTACAACTTTGGTTAAATTCTCCAAATCAGAGTTTTCAGTTTGTGTTTTGTTTTGTGTAGGTCTGGGGAGAATTTCAATCTTCTTTTTGGAAGAAGAAACAATCTCAGTCTCGTTGCTAGAAGAGTCCTTAAGACTAAGTATGTCTTTTTCAATCTGAGTAGCCTCTTCAAAGGCTTCTAACAACGTGGCCTTTTTAGATATTTTAACCCAAATAGTTATACTTTGATGTAGAGCTTTAGTGTAGTAAGCTATTACAAGACTCTCAGCAGGTATAGAATCTGCAGGGATTCGATTTTTAAGCGTTAGGAATCTTTGATTAAAATCTTTAACTTTTTATTTCGAGTTCATTTTTAAGCTTGAAATATCCATGACTAAGACTTCTGGAGGTTTTCCATCTCCGAATTTTTCCAAAAAGCATGACTCAAACTTTTCCCAAGACACTATGGTATGGGGCTGTTGGGAAAAGTACCAAGTGGACGCATTACCCTCAAAGGTATAAGGGAACAACCTACAGACGACATCTTCATGTTCAACATTACGGAGTCTGATGGCTAACATAAATTTTTTGATATGATCTTCGGCTATCTGTTTTGAATCGGGATCAAACTTAGGAAGCCATTTCTTCAGATGCTTAGGTAAAGGATGCTGGGCTCCAGGTACAACTACAGCATCCTGGTCCAACCAGGGTCTAGCAAGGTTGTTCTGATTTTCCATTGGGGAATTGGGTGTGGAAGGCTGAGAAGGTGGATTGCCTTCGTCAAAAGAGGAATCTCCTCCAGAAGATGAAGGAGACGAAGGAGGTGGTGAAGGAGGTATCCCAGATCCTCCTGCAGCAGGATTTGTGTTTCGATCTATAGGATTCACAGTGACGTCTATATCACCTAACTGTTCTCTGATATCGGAGAAGTCTAAAGGTTGACCCCACGGGCGGTTTGGTCGCCTAAGACTGGCTAAGGAACTATGTGTTTTAATAAAAGATTGACGAACGATCTCTTGGAGGTCACCACCTGTAGGATTAGGGGTTGCTGGCTCAACTGTGATCTGCGGATCTTTGGTTGAAGTAGTTGTTGTTTGAGGGGGATATTATCTTGTGAACGACTTCTAGTCACTATGGGTGTGCGATTAGGTGGGGGAGGAGTCTTACGAGCACCTCGTGCCATTAATTAAGCTCTGGCCCTCCTTCTAGCTCCATTTGTTGACGGGCGAAACTGACCATCCGTCAACTGGGAGAGTGGAACCGGTCCGGGGTTGTCTAAATAACCCAAGACGTTTGGAATGGACCACCCTAATGAGTTTAACGGCTCCGTTGGCCGCTCTAAGGTCTTTTAAGAAAACCAAAGAGAAAACTAATCTAAACTAACTAATCTAACTAAAATAAATAAAACAAACTAAACTAACTAAAACTAACTAAAACAAACTAACTAAAACTAAATAAAAGAAACTAAACTAACTAACAATAAACAAATTAACTAAAAACAAACAAACTAACTATTATACTAATCTAATTAAAACAAACTACTAAATGAACTAAAACTAAATATAACTATTCTAACTATTCTATTATACAATCTACTAATTAATATTATAATAACTCAAATCAACTATCTAATTATCAGCTACAATATTACTTATTCACAAATGTACACTATAAATAATCTACAGATTTAATTAAAACCTACAAAACTCATGTGTTTTCTGCCTAAGACAGCCAGGAATCTCTTTTTGATTTTTTTTTTTATATTTTATAAAAAAGAAGTAAAACTTACTGAAATTAAACGATCTAATATAATTACTGAAATTAAACAATCTAATATAAATCTAATTAAACTTATATATAAACTGAACTACTTAATGAAAACAACAAAGAAAAGATTAATTGACCTGGAAGCGCTCCTAATTTGCCCTGTGTGTGATGACTTCTAAGATGGTCGGAGGAGGGAAACTCGCACCGGATTGATCCTAAAGATTTTCGTAAACGATCAGCTATGCTGCTCCTTGAAGTGGTTTACAGGACAAACAAGACATAAAAAATCATAACAATTATAAGATGTATAAATCTCTGCAATAAGGGAAACATGTTATGCAAAAACTTTTATTAAATAATTCAATTCATGAAGAAGATAAACCTGTCATTCACAAACTGAATTAACAATTGTTATGTCTTTTATACATTTGGAAGAGACAAGATAATGGATTACAGTGATCAAAATTATATCATTTGCACATGATTTAGATATCTAAAGTAGTCATAAATCATAAACAAAGTGATATACACAACATGAAACAAAATCTTGATATATTGAGAAGCTAAAGTTGTGACAAAACATCAATTCTGCTTCAGTTTGTATTAGAACTCCGTATCCTTGTTCTCCCACGAATGAGGATGAACATTATTACAAAAATCATAAGTATATATAGGTCTCTTCACAAGGTAAAACTTCCTTGTGGATAATATCAAATTGTTTTACATAATCTGGGAGATATCCCAAAATCAACTAAACTAGGAAATCAAAATGCAAGTAAAATCTTTGAAACATCCCCTAACTGCTCATCAACTCAATTGCAATTTCTAATTTACCTGTAATAGAACACAAATATCAAATTAGAAAGATATTTCAGTAACAAAACACTAAAAAATTGATCCTACAGACTTAGCTACAGAATCATCTGATTCTGTAGCTAGTCTAAAATAGCATATAGAATCAGATAGAAATCAAATGAAATCTTTTTAAAACAATCCAAATTAATTTTCTTTTAATAAACATTGGAATCAAATTACTAATGGTTCAAGGAAATTTATCATTCGAATTAAACAAAATCGAACAGGATGCAATCAAAACAGGATAAGAATGCTCTGTTTTAGTTGCTATGAAATCAGATCAAATGATAACTAAACTTTTTCATATCCAAACAAAATCAAGCAGTGAATCATATCGAATCAGATACAATTTAATTCAACTCAATCATAATCGATTTGTTACGGCTGTAACAAGGTGCATACGATTCATATTGTTCTAATCAAATACCAATATAGAAAGGCTATTACGATTATAGTCACAATGAAACAACATCAACAAACTTCGCCATAGATTTCGATCGTTGGGTGCTACACAGTCGACAGACATGACCAAAAATAGTGCTCATAACCACCACCAGCAGTGGTAACCATAAACTGGGCAACAATCAAAGCGAATCATAACTGAGTTAAAAATAGAAACAAATAGTAATCCTGGGCATAATCACTTCCGTTCCCAAATTAACTTTAAACAGTATGTTTGTTGAAATATGGATCGAGCTGATAACACGGTCAAACGATGCGAATCGAACAGTTTCAATTTGGTTATGCATTAACAGAATGATATTTGAATTGATAAAAAAAAAAACATGGAATATTACAGTTAACCATTACGCCAACCATATCGTATAGAATACAACCAATTCAAATCGAGCCATTGACTGTGTTCAACATTAGAATACCAGAAACAACCTGTGTTTAGAAAATATATTAACAACTTCAATAAGCACAGAGAATTCAATTGAAGCTAAATTAAAACAATCAAATCTATCCCACGATCAATCGAATCAAAGCCAAATCCAATCGAAATTTAAAACAATAACAAAATTCGATTTATCAAAACAAAATTATATACAATAACTCATGCTTATGTGTCAAAACAAATCTATGCTGTAAACAGAGTTTATGAGTTTGTCATATAAACAGGTGATAATCATACCAGTGAGGTTGTTCGAGCTACGCCAATTTTGAATTGACGAAAGTTGTAGCCGACTCCACGTTCTTAAACAGAATCGAACCTATTGTTCGTTGATTCTTATCAGTGGATGGCATCTTTGCCTTTTGACTGGTGAGCTTTGCAACTTGATCCTCCAGAGCATGAATTCTGGATTGCAGCATTGGCACATCGAGGTAATACCTTTCTAACCATGAGCCACACTGATCGCATGGTAGAGCAGCTAGTTCGACTAGAGCAGGAAGGGGTTTCGACGAGTCACCGGGGGTTTCACAAGGCATTTTGATGCCTGGATAATTAGGATCATTTTGCGAACATGGTGGTAGGTTCTTCACAAAATCATATGTGGTTTTATCACACAGACCTTCTGAAAAGGGATACTCACTTGCCAGGTAGCGTTCAATCTCTGAGTCAGAATCTTCACTCACCATGATAGGGTCAGGGTTGACAGGAACTTTCGGTTTGTTTCTTGCCATGCGAGAGATTAATTGGGCGTTCTTCTTACCTTTAGAATTCACAGCAGGTTTGGCCTTAGGCCTTTTAGCCATGGGTTTAACATTTTCCACATCTGTGGTCACAGAACCGGGTAGGTGTTAGCACTTGGTAAATTTCCTAGAGGTTGAAGAAGAAATCTACAAGGGATAACCTTAACCAACCGCTTTTAAAGCTGGGATCTAGCCCTTCCAGCTTCAGAGAGGGATCTCTCTATGTGATTTAGCTCTATTTTTTAGTTTAGATTTTAGGCTAGGTAAAGGCACGAGTTTTTTTTGTTGTAAAAGTAGTTTATAAATTGGTTGAGACGGTCTACACATCCATTGGGCTATGGGGTCTGTATTTAAAAAAATAATTGATACAACCAGAAATACTAAAGAAAACCTCCACATGGCGAGATAATATACTCACTGGATCTTTATAAATTAAAATGATGGACGGAAGAAAAGATGAGGAAAATAACTTCAACTAACAAGCAATTAAGAATTTCTTAATTGAAGGTATTAGAAGATAAACATGTAAATCTTTAGAATCAGAAACAGGGTATCAGAGATAAATCCTGCAACGTAACGCTATTCATAAAGATTAGATTCTAAAAAACAAAATGAATACAGAGAAAGAAAAACATTTAACTTAGAAGATCAACGTCACCAGTGAACATACGCAAGAATCCTGTAAGTGCCTCTTCTTTATTAATGGCCGATCTCAAAAATAGTACAGCTTGATAGCAGTAGGGTGTGAGAATCAACAACCCCCAATACTTCGAGAGTTGAAGTATTTATAATTCAAATTACAAACATTCCTGTCATAACTAATCAGGACGTGCTCATACTATTTTTAGTCTAACTACTTTAACTAATCAAAACTGTTTGATGACTCATTACAACTGCATGCGGAAATTTCTGGGGTAGGCCATTGGTGAGGTGCTTTCGCAATCTCTTCTGACTGGACCGGTGACTGGATTGTGACAACTCATCTGCTAATCTAGTAGATCACACAGTTCTTCCCACCTGATATGACCTTGCACTGTGACTTTAAGCAATCTCCGATACACTTCATCCATGTCTGTATATTTAGAAAATGTAGGCTTGATGGTGAATATGTGTTTAATTTCATGTTGGATACTAATATCCAACTGCAGGGCCTCCATGAATGCTCTACCTATGATACTCCCTTGTACCCCTACAAACTTTGAACTGTCCTTAGATATTTCTGTCAACCTCTTCTTGTAGTCAGGGAGGGTCATTAATTTATCATTGATGACCTTCAGGCCAGGTAAGCCCTTCCTTTGGAGAGCATCTATCTTATTGAAAAACTTCTGCACTCCTTGATCCATGACCTGAATCTTCTCCTCAAGATGAAGCATGAGACCCTTTTTGGTCAGAACCCTTTTGACTTCAGGTATGGTTTTTGTCCTATCCTCAATCTTTTATTCTTCCAGTTTCTCCCTGGTCTTTGAATTCAGGAACCTTATGATTTCATTCGCTTGGGCTGGCATGTCTCCCAACTCCATTCTGATTTTCTCAACAGCTTGCTTACTCCTCTCGAGCAACTCATTTTGTTCAAACATGATTTGAACCATTGGACAGATTTCATTCGTGGACTTGGAAATATCTGTCCACACAATCTCTTTCACCTCTGCCAAAGTCTTTCCGGACATTGTCTGTTTCTGGAGCTGCTGTAACTCCTTCTTGATTTGCTCATTCACCTGTTTCTCTTTGGATAGACTTATCTAGAAAGAAGTCTTTAGCTCTTGGAGATTCTCCACTTCTTTCTTAAGCCTGTTGATTTCTGACTCTTGCAGGTTCATTCTCTCCATAGACTTGGCCAAGTATGTTGTTCCCTCAGGTAGTGGCACTGGTGCAGCTGATGGAACGACTGTCACTGTGGCTGTGCTCAATCCTGCAATTGGGATAACACTCAATGGGATGCCTTCCATTGTCTTTGCCTGCTCTTTCTCTTTTAGCAGTCTTTCCATCTCAGCCTCCATATCCTTCAGCTGAGCATTCTGCTCCATGAGTAACTTTAACATCTCATCCTTTTCCCCTTCCTTTTCGGCTATCTCCTTCATTTGTGGGTCCTCTGTTGGAGGGAGATTTAGATGCTTCCTTAAGGATGCGATGTCAGCATTTTTCTTTTTGATCATTTCTTCGACAGCCTTGATGTTAGCAGGGTCGTAGCCGATCTTGAGGACCATCTCCTCCAACGTCTTGATTTTGTTGTCTTTTGCGAAAGATGATATTTCTCCAGCTTCAGTTGGGTCTGGGCATTGCTCAAATCTACCCAAAATTTTGATACAAATGTTGTAGTGTGGGCCAAAGTGTGGAAAACCATCTCCCCAGTTTGCTTGTGCAGATCCATCTGATCTGTTGGGTGCACGTCTTTCGCTTGAAACTCAAATGTGGCTCTTTTATAATCTGATATAACCTTGGGATCCGACACTTGTTCTTGGAGGTAAGCCATATGCATCCTACCCTTTTCTGTGTAAAATGCTGAAAGAATCCTATGTTGAGCTGAGGACGACTGCTTCTGAAACTGGGCATAAGTGTTGGTAGTAAGAGTCTGGTTTTTCTTCTTGATGAAATCATATTTTTCAAAAATGCCCAACTTGGGCCCAGTCTTACTCGGCTGAGTGTCTAAGGGGGAATTGGTGGATTTCAATGCTGTTGTTATTTCCTTATGCTGTCTCGAGCCGAAAGGTAGACTGGCTGGCTTGACCCCTGTGGTGGTCACTGTGGTGGCTGTGACCTCCTATTCTACTGTTGTGCCTGTCGTTGAAACTGTTTTTGGCCTTTTGGCGTGCATCTTAAACTCTTCTGACGAAACCTCAGTTACAGGAGAAGATGATTCCTGTCGGGGCCTCTTTTCCTTGGGATTCTGAGGTGTGGTGGTGGGTGGTGCACTCGTCGAGGGCACCTGCTTTTCCACCTCCACAGGTGGTTCCACATCCATCAAAGTGTTGGGCTCCCATTCCGTCTGATTAGCGAATTTATCGATCTCCGGCTTGGGCTCATGCGCATATGGGACATTCTTATTTTTCACTCTCATATCAGAAATGATCCCGCAGGGATCATAGTGCTAGGCGAAGCTCGTAAAGAATTTCATCTCCTTTAACATTCGGTCTGCTTCCTCCCCTGCGCCTCTACTATTGCAGATGAACGAACCAATCTTCCCTTTGATCCGCAATTGTTGCTTCTTCTTAAGGGAAACAAAGTGAATATCATCAGAATTCATTATCCACCTAATGTATTCTAATGAAAAAATTCTTACCGGTACATATCTCGGCAGCTTGTAAGGTGCCAATTCGCACCCGTAAACTCGGATCTCAAAGTGGTTTTGATACAGGAACCAGTCTCCTGTCTTTTCATTATCTGAGAGATGCAGAACTCTCTGGACTTCATCATTTATTCGTGGCTCAGGCATGCCACTCAACATACTTACCACAGGGTGGTAAAACTGGTCAATGAAATCTTTGAAACCGTATTCAACAGAGTTATGTTTTAGAAGAGAAGTCCACGCTGTGACAGGCTAGGGCCTCTCGTCGGTGTCCATCTTCTGCATGGAGAAATTGAACCTGTCGGCTTGAAAATAGACGAACATGTAAGCCAGAATGGATGAATACCTGAACATGCCCTCTGTGGTGAAATTCACAAATTGCTCATGGATATTATTGGCTAAGAAGGTGCTATAGTCGAATTGTGTGGTCGGTTGTTCATCATTTGAGAAAATGGACAGAAAACCCAGGATGGGCTCATCTACCCATTGATCATAATAGTAACCAAGAAGGGCACACAGGGAAGAAATAATTTGATTTCCTTTGGTGGAAAACATGGAAGAAGGGTACGGGGGATTGGTGGACAGGAGTGGAGTGGAAGTGGGGAGAAAAAACTCGAATATCTGAGCTCTCCGGGGGAAGGTTATTTTCTGATAAAGCTCAGTGAGGATTTCTAAGCTGAGTGGGGATGCAGATTTAGCACGGGTAATTTGCATCATCTGGTCAATATCCTCGGGGGTGATGAAGAAAAGGATGTCTCCAGATGAAGAAATGATGGCTTTCTGGTCGGGGATGTAATGGGCTTGGCATTTGAGGGCAAACTCGGGGAAATGATGAATTTGGGGAAAGAGATACAGGGGCAAATTGGACTCCCAGAGTCCAATTTCATCGCTCTGGTCTAGGAAGACTTCCCAGAGCCATGACTGCAGATCAGAGAAGTCAAAACCGCAAATAGTGTCTGCTATCAATCGATCTTTATCGACCAAGGGGACTTTATCCAGGTCAACCGGAGGAGGAAGAAAAGGATTCTCTTCTTCTTCCGCTTGTTTTGTCTTTGACACCATCTTAGCAACTGTACCTGCAATAAACAATACGTTAGTGGGGTAAAAAAACTGCGGGTGAAGGTGATACGAAGGCAATGGAGGAATAAGAGATTTCTGGCACGATGGACGAATAACGAATGAACAGGGAGAACGGTAGTTTTATTCAAAAATGGGTCGGTTGGACACGGGAAAATGGTCAGCATGAAAATGGGTATATTGCCCAGTTATTAATTGACAACGGGCCACTTGGGATGAGTTGGAAGATGACGATGGCCAAGGTATATGGAAGGGTGACATGGAGGCTGGTGATTTGAGGTAAAAGTCGCCAAAAGGGGTCGTTCATGAGTGGAAGGGTAAAGGTCTGACAGCATGGCTGACAACAGTTATGGGATGGGACTCAAAACTAGAAGTAAGTGGGACAAGTGGACTTAGTGGAGGATGACGTCCATGAGTGGCAGCTGTCAGACACCATGTGAGGGACGAGACTTGAGAACCAATAGACTTGTGCCACCTGTGACAATGG
>JZKD02S1719349.1:577775-592687 GCA_000966675.3 Picea glauca
ATAAAAAAAGACTAAAGCTATTTAAATCAATGCATAATCAATTATTCAAAGAATATGAAGATATTATAATGAAAATAAAACCATTTTACTCACAGGACAAAAGCCATTAAGCAACATGGAATTCTATATTCTTCTTTAAAAATATCCGTCCATTCTCCCAAAGATTCCAGCCATCCATTACTCCATTTGAAAAGAAATAAAAAGTTTACAAAAACAATAATATACAAAAGAGAAAGGATTAAAATCCTCCTCTCCAATTCCTGGATCCCCATGGCTCTGAACTTTCTCATATATTTATACAATGAATGAATAGTCTGGGCGTCACTATTAATTTTCGCCACCTGAAATTTGTCTCGTAAAAAGACATCAATATCTCTCAAATCGTGCATTTTTGGGGGAAACTATATAAGCGGAAGGTAAATGGGTCCATTTTGGTTTTGTGTTTTCAATCGTTTCTTCAAATTCCTCACGGTTTGGCTGCAATGAGTTCTGCAAAATCGCCTATCTGATCTTGATGCCTTTCCAAATTTTATCTGTTGTTGCTCATAAAATTATTTGTAGCAATCCAAAATTATTTTTGGATCAATCATATTGAACATATTTGGATAATAAAATCAAGCCATGATCAGATCCGTATCAAATATTTGATAATAGAAACCTGTGAAACAAAAAGAAACCTAAATTAATAATCTAAAAAAATAAAAAATGAATTTAAACTAACTATAACTTATAAACAGATATTGTTGATAATTTTCTTTCAAATATGATCTAGAAGCTTCAAGTTAATGGAGAAGAGAAAAATATTATTTTTGTTTTTTGTTTTTGTTGTTTTAAATCAAACAAATGATAGATAATTCTTCTATTATTATTATTTTGAAATGAGATGCAAAATGAAAAAAGAATTTGATTAATTAATATCATCAAATGATTTCATAAAAATGAGAAACCAACCAAGATATTATTTGATGAATTATTGAACCCATTATTCAAAATAGTCAAACTTGTTAATGAGAAAAAGAAAGAACACATAATCATAATTTAAATGAAAGTAAACAGTTGATAAAAAATAACGTTTTTGTTTAAATTGAGATTTTTATGCTCGTTTCAAACTTTTGACATATACTCTTGTAATGAATATATCATACTATAGTGAATGTCTTAAGTTTGTCTCAAAGCAAGACAAGGTATGGAACTATTTGAAAAGGTTGATTCTGTAGCTCATTATAATTATCAAGATTCTAACGGGGGGCCCTTTAAATTTTGTAGAAAATTTAGGGGGAGTTGTTGGGGCCCAACAGTGTGGTCTATGTTTCATTGAAGCCTATAATATAAAGGGATAACGAATTGGTTGTTAGGTGCCACAAAAATTACTCCAGCCCAGCTCCAAGACAAGATGAGGCACCGTAAAAAAACATTTTCCAAACACCAGTGTTATACACATCCTATTCTATTTGTTCTTTTTCTTTTTTATTTTCTATACAATTTTCTTCTATACATGCATCCACATCATCATCTATAGATAATATACAATTACCTAAATCCTGATCAGAAATATATACAGGATAATTGTTTGGGCTGAGAGGATCACTGACCGTAAATGCTAACCTAGTTTCCCTGTACAACTGCGTGAAATGTCCCCTGAAAATTGGAATTGTTGCATATGTCATATCAAGTTGAAGGGAAACTTCAAGTTTGGCACCCCAAAATCGGGACAAGAGCATGCCATATTTTTGGGGTATATCTATGACAACTACATCCATTAAAACACTTTTTGAAGGTACTTGTGCAAGGTTTACAACTAAGTCCTTTATCATACCTATACACTTGACGTTTCTCGAATTGAAAGAATATAAATCTCCATAAGGCCTGGTGATTTCAAGGCCGAGTCTATCCATGATTTCTTTAGGCATCACATTGTGAGATTCCCCATAATCTAACATGCAGTTATGGAGCAGATGGTCAAGAACACTCAAAGTAATGTAGAAAGGGGCAACAGTGTCTTTGGCACCTTCGAAGTGTGGGCCAAAAATTATGTTAGGTTTTTCATCCTCTAAGTTTATAACATCGACCTGACTTTCATTTTCTGAAAAATTAATCATTTTAGCAATTTGTTTTCAGTATATCGGGTTTTTATCCAGTTCTACAAGAGGAATAGGAATTTTGATCTTATTGATTTCAGTTTCTAGGTTGAAACTTCCAATGGTTTTGTTGATTTCCATGTTTTGAACCTCCGACCCTTTATTTTCAGTTTTCCTTAGCTGAGGGGCCTTTGTTTTGGTAATAGGGGTATCTAGTTTTTGCATGCTCAAGGGTGGCGTTTCCATTGTATTTGTTTTAGTAAACTGGATATTAGCGGCCTTAGTCCCTTCAGTCTATTTCTCAGTGATTTTTGAAACGGGTTCATCAATTTCAGACCTCAACAGTATTTTTTTAACTGGAACGGTTGTGGAAACCCTGTTTCTAGGTCTCAGGTTGTATTTCTGGTGAAGTTCAGCCATTATCCCATCTGCTATTCCCCGATAGGTCAAATCTTCTAAAACACTGTCATTCTTGCTACTCTTGGTCCCATACTCTGTAGTCAAAGACTTTTAATAATCATGTCTTGTTATGTAAGGTTGTAGGCAGTCATCGCCAAGATTGTTCATATCCTCTTATAACTCCTCGAAATCCTCAAAGTCTTGTCCTCCTACAAAGTTTTCACTTTTAAAAGGAGTTTGGATCTTTTGATCTTCATTCTTAATTTTTTTTTGGTGGTTTTGAGGGTTAGGGTTTTTTCTGAACTCCTTTCTAGGGTAATGTTCGCTCTTAGCTTGTTCTAGTTCCATTCTCGATATTTTGTTTGACATTTCTTTGATGATTCTAGCCATATCGTCCATTTTGTCTTATGAAGATCTTCTTGATCCAGAGGGTTCTCCTTGCTCCCTATATCTCTTGATTTCTTTGTTTCCCGTATCAAATTTAGCTTTCATCTTTCTTGATTCCATCATATTAGATTCGATTTCAAGGGCATCATCTTTCATCTTGGTAAGATCTATTGATCTTCTCTCCCTTAATAACAGGGCGAAGTCGGGGTCAAAATCTCAGCGAAAGTCACTTTCGCTGCAGGTTGTGAGGGCTTGACCTCGGTTAGGATCTTATTGTACAATTTGTTAAACCATTGTGTAAACTCGGGGACTGATTCAGAGTTTTTATTTCGAAGAGCTCCAAATTCAGTCAGATAATAAATATGGTCTTTCTGTTCACCCCATTGTCTGATAAAAACATTTTCAAGTTCATCATATGACGGTATAGATCTAGTGGCTAGGCCTCGAAACTAGGTTCTTACTTTCCCTTCAAAAGTTTGAACCAAGAGTCTAGAGTAAACATCTTCATGTTCCAATTCAAGAATGTCAACGAATTGGTCGAAAATATTTATGTGTTTGGTTGTTGTCAAGTCGCCTTCTCCCATGAAATTAGGCAGGTTTTTCATGTAATTTTCTGGTAAATCATGGAGAGGGATCGGTAGAACCATAGGGGTGTATCTTGCAGCAACTTTTGCAAATATCTGAAGAGGCGATGCTTGGCCGCCTGCTCCTCCTCCTTGACCACCCACGGCAGTACCTCCAGCCCCACCTCCTCCAGCCACAGCCATTGTGGAGTTAACCGTTAAAGTCTGGGGGTTGTAAGGACGAGTTTCAAGAAACTGATTATCAAAGGGGAAGAAACTTGAGAAAGAAGAGCTTGGGGAATGTGGATTGTTTCCTTCAGAACCACAGGGTGAGAATACATGAGAATCAACAGAAGTTGAGTCAAGATATATAGGATAATTGTTTGAGTTTTGAGATGTAGGAAACTAAACTTCGAGAAGGGAGGGAGAATGAGTCACTATAGGAAGTGAGTTGACTCTTCATTTTCTATTGATGTGGGAAAAGGCTGATAAAGCCTCAGTCTCAAAGACCGGAAGAACCAAATCTGATTCAGGGGATGTGACTTTATCAACGAGGTATTTCCAGTAAAGGGGTGGAATACTTGATTCATCGTGTTTATCTTCTAAGTCAGACTGTGTAAACTTAGGTCAAAAATTTTTATTTGTGGATGAGACAGTCTGGCGGAAGTATCTTCTTGATTTTAGAATTTTTCCGGGGTCTGAAAAAGGTGAAATTTGCTCATTGTATTTATTCTTTCTGGTGTTTTTCTGGTTAAGAGCCATCTTAAACAATGTGGAGTCGCTAAGTTTTCAAACTTTTTTCACTATCAAAGAAAGAAAGCGTCAATGTCATTCTCCCCAGGGAAAAAACTTCGTTTCTCCGTTCCCTGGCAACGGCGCCAAAAAGATGTTGTTCATGAGTTTATACTTTAAGGATTTAAAGTATACTATCAAGGCATATGAAAAAATAGAGGGAGATAAGAATAGAAAAAAAGAAAAGACTGATAACAAGGTAAAGGCTATTGTCAGTTTCTCAACTGTCTCTGTCGAAATTCCCAGTTTTCCTGGATATTGATATCTCTCTCAATTGTTGCCCATGAACGTTCTAAGTCAACCCGGTTATTTTTTGTTTGTAAAATAGTGTTAAATAAATTTAGAGCAATGTTGGTTTGATTCGAGAGACTGGGCTCGATGTTAGGCTGCCTTGCAACTGGTACTGTCATGAAGGAGGAGTGTAAAGGAGGATAAAGTTTTGTGTTTTATTTTTAGGCTGGTTATCTCTATTCCACAATGTAACGAGAATTATGTCAAAACACAAATAAATAGTATGACCAAATTGTAGGCCTTTTCTTGTATTTGAGTTAAATTTTAAAGAAAAGAAACATGCATGATATGGAGAAAAAACATAAAGCTATTAGCAAAGTGAGGCATCAATTTCAGAGGAATCTCACATTGTAACAGAAGACTATGAAATGAGAAAAATATTAATGAAGCATATGATGTTGAAATCTAAGCATCTATAGGTCTTGTATCTGTTGATAATGGATACAGAGGAAAAACTGTAAATGATTTGAAATAACAAGAATAATAATTTCTATAGTAGAGGTTGTACTAAATTGTAGCTAAACATTCATCAATTAAACATATATAAGAAAGATGAGATGACAGGGAAACACATAACTCAGAAGTCACAAGATCTGGAATCTTCAATCTGCATTTCTATTAATTTAGAGTCTCTTCAAAATTACTTCGTCAAAAATGTTTTTTCAAAGAGATCAAAAAGTGTTGTTTTAGTCTTTGTTCCCTGTATTTATAAAAGGTAATCCACACTTGATGGTTAACAATCTCCTACTTTCTAGGAGAAAAATAGTTACAAAAATGCAACCTTAACCATTGCATGATTAGCTTTTGTTTATCTATCATTCCAACAATATGATTTTCCAAACGATACTTCATTGCTTAGTCAAAGTCTCTCCCTCCTTTGATGCTACACATTCAATACATTTCTCCAGAAAATGGACAAATTTTCTAGGAGGTGTTGGAAGATCTTTAGTCTCAAACAGATAATACTTTCTTTGTACCTTTGAGAACCTCTCTTCAAAACCTTGGTCGAAAAACTTGATCACTTGCAATTTTAAATTGGGCTATATCAACTATATGTTTATTAGGTTGGCATTGATTTCCTTCAATTGTAAAATTTCAATCTGAATCTTCTTCAAACCTTCTTTGCAGTCCAACTGCTATTTTTCAATGTTTATCTGCCCCAGTGACTCGAAGAAGTCATTTTTTTCATTGCCTAAATCTTGCTTATCCAAAGAATCAAAGATTCCTTCACAATCATATTTGATTTCTTTGACTATGTTCTTGCTCTCAAATATATTTGTTTCCCAGATCTTGAGCATGATGTCTCCTTTTATTTGTTCTGTGATAGAGAGCTTTAGATTTTTCGTCACCTCTTTATTCCCTGAACTTGTAACCTCTTTCTAGAAAGTATTCCTTGTTTCTTTAGCTTCCTTTTCTAGTAAAATAATATTATCAAGATATTTTCTTACCTCTTGAAAGTAATTTTGGATGATCCCTATTTTAGATATCAGTCTCTACTACTCGGCTTCTATCTTTGTATGGGTTTGCAATGAGAGGGTCTGGAATTCCTTTAAATCTATAACTCGACCTTCCATCAAATTTAAATTAGCCTGTAAATGTTCTGCATGCTCCTTTTGCTGAGCAACCTGCACCTGACCTGCTTGTATCCTCTGGTTCATTTCGTCTAGGTTTGATTTGAGTGATTGAATTTCTAGCCTTTCACCACCCCTGGTATGCTCCAAGATTTTACTCACCTCTTCTCTGATGTTCTTCTCAACATTCTTTAACTGATCCTATAATTGAGCTTATCATGTTATTACTCTTATTTATCCTTGTTCTCATGTTTCCCATGGTAAAAAAAATTGTTGTTGCCATGGCTCCCATGGAACCTACTATCTTTGTAGCGAAATCCTCCTCCTCCAAATTTTGTCCATCTAGCAAGACTTTATGTTTTTTTACCATACCCTCATCCTTCATATACATCTCTTGCTTCAGGAAAGCCTTCCTCTTTCTGTTGAAAAAATAATCAGAAGGAGGAATCTCATCTATGGAGATAGAGGTGAGGTCATCAAAAAATATGGCTCCCGTCTGTGGGAATCCAAAGGTGGACTGTAAGGGGGTTAAGGAAGCTATCGGACTTCCTATATCTATAGATCCTTTCCCTTCTATTGCCTTAGGCATGTTGACATCAACAATAGGTGATGAAGGGGGAGTAAGATTACTGGACTTGGGAGGTATCCCAAACCTCCTCTCTGCTTATGTCTCTAGTTTTTTCGTCTATAAGGCCTCTTTATTTTGTGGGGGCCTTTCAGTATCCTATGGGACTTTTTCGGGATTGCTCTTCTCCTATGCTTCCTTTTCAAATCCCGGGGGAGTATTTTCTTGTTCCTGGGGAAGGGTGATTTCTTCTCCTTGTAGTAATTTGGGCAGACCACTCTATCTATGCTTCTGAAAGGTCCAAAAACTAGCTTGCAAGTCGGATGACAGTGTCTATACTCATTCTAACACCTCTTTATAAGTCTTAGTCCCTTTGAACATGTCATCCCAAGGGGAATCCTCATGTTCATATGCTTTCATATTGAAGTGGGCCATCTATTTCCCCACTAAATGGTAAGTATCATGCTTCCTATGCTCAAGGTCTACCAATTTGACCTCCTCTAGTGCTATCGGTTCAACCTTGGAATGACCCAAGTTGAGAAGTGAAAATTTTCCAATCTGAATGGGAAAAACAAGCCAAGATTTCTTTTGAGTTGTCTTTAATTCTATCCCAATTCCACCCGTTAGTATTTGATAAGCTACTTCCCTACACACTAGTCTATCAAGGAGGAATTTTGGGAGTGCATGTGGAAGAATTGAACATCCGAAAACTCTGATGTAGGAGAAATTTTCCTCTATAAACCAGTCAGAAATTGCCCAAAGGCTCCCTATGACCAATTCTAAAATATGGGGGGGGGTGCACAATCATATAACATCTAGTGTAGTGGTATTACCACGAAATGACAAATCTCATAGAATGAATCCTTGGCGTTTTCTTCCCAAAGTTTAGAATGATATTCATGAATAGGCTCCGAGTAAGTTGGATTCCAGCAAAAATTCATCAAATGGAAAGGAGTTCAAAAGAATATAACATCCATGATGTATGCAAACATATAAAAGGTTGTTGGTTTGCCTTTTGATCTTGTAGTCTGGTATTCCACAACCTCTCTTGCTATGTTATCGGATAAAATCTTATCCCAATTGAAGTTGTAACCTTTTACGGCCTCATGAAAAAGAGGTACCCATTCCGCTGGGAAGTGAGTAGGAATTTTCTTTCCAAAAATTCTACATAACATCATTGCCACATAAACCCTATACTCATTTAAAGATGCTGTGGCGTAAACACCATGTGTGTCGACCCTGAATTTTGCTTCGTTTCTCCACCATCCTTTTGTTATCTCAGGATACGTTTGGTCTGACTCAAAACATTCTTTCCTTTGAAAATCACTAATGAAAATTTTATTATAAATGTATTTGGGACAGGAAGACAGTTTATACATTACTTGTATATGTTCTGGTCTAAAGGAGCCGATGACAACCCCTTGGTTGTCCAGAATGCTCCTCGTCTGCTCGCTCTAAAGCCCAACTGATCATGTTGTTGTAAGTCAGGAGTCACGGCTGCGTAGCCACCTTGTGAATTTCAGAATCTGCTATATCCTAGAGTTTGTTGTTGGCATCATGTGGGAAGTTCTTAATTTCATAATTGAGAGTTTCAAAAATTTGCCTCCAGGATTTTATGGAATCGATGGCATGCGGTATTGTATCAGATACAAAATCTCCGTTTGGACTTGAGACCTCTGTAACTTCCTCATTTTTCTTGGTGGCCTTCTTGGGTGCCATGGTGGTTATACTGGACCAAAAACCTGTTTATATACTGGACCAAAAACCTATTTACAGAGAAAAGTGTATAAAACTAGACGAATGTGACTTGTTACAAAGGTAAAGGTTAAGAATGAACTTCGACACACAGGACCTTTATTAATATCTAAATTTGTGTTGTAGCGAGCATATTGATACCATCGATGAAAAATAAATGCTTTAATTTGAAATATATGCTTAGAGATAGAAACTCACGTCAAAAATATTTTCATTTACCCATTATTAATACTATCGTATATTGGTGATTTCGAAACTGAAAACCCAAAAATCACTGCCTTCCTTAATTCTCAAAAAGTGAAAAGCAACTTAGTCATCATTAATCGTGTTTTGAAAAAATATTAATCTTTTAATCTTAGGATTTGTTTAAAGAAAACGCGATTTCACATTTTGGAACTTCAGGGATCCTGTTGTCAAGGGATATATCACAAGTAAACCCCGGATCGTGAAATTGCGATGGGATTAGCGAGGCGCTAATCATTCATATTAAAAAACTTTAATTAATCATGATTAGTGGAAAATTACTTTTTAATTTTTACTTTTCAGAAAATCGAGGACTGGGAGTTCGAAGGAGAAGAGTTTGAAAATGCTTTAGCAGAGAGAAAATTGAATCATGAAAGACTAAGGGAGAGATAATTGTGTTTAGGGATTTGATTAATTACAAATTAAAGGGAAAAAGTAACATTCATTTCTTCCCCCTTTTTACTTTATATTTATTAATATTTTGAAATGGCTTTGGGATTTCGATGCCGGGAAAAAAGGGATAGTTGAATATCACACCTCGAGAAGAACCGAATTTCGAAACCTGAAAAGGAATGGGTGATTCTGACTCCTTTCTATTTTGGACTAAGGGTGGCTCCATGGCTCAGGAAAAGATGAAGATTCATTTTTAAAGGGTGGAAAAATTTAATCTTCGTGTCAACAGAAGGTATGTCTCACCCAAGAGGGGCTTGAGACTCCCCGCTAAAGATAGAAGGTAATAGAATCAGTCATAAGGGCCCTCGCGGGCTTAACAACCAGTTGTTCATATCCCCCCAGAGAGGTTATCCTCCATAAAGGTTGTGTGTTGTTAGACCCTTATCTAACCCAAGGTACCTGTAGAATAACCCTTGCAGGTAACCTATGTGGCACCTAAGTCAAGCAAATAAGAAACCAATGTATAACCAATGCACATGCGAGCATTCATAAGTCAGGTGCACAGTATGGACAGGGTAGAAAATCCTGAAACCTTGAAAGTACCGCCTCTCATGGAGGTAAAGGCACTAGTAAGATCCCTAGAAATATCTCTGACGCTAAGAAGGTATCGGGGGGATATCCCTTCAACCAACCTCACGCGAGCTCGTGATTAACTCCAGTGTGAGCGAAGCCTCCTGATATTACCGATTATACAATGGATTTCTCCACTCCCTTTGTCAGACACATATGTTGATTTAATTTCCTTGGAGAAGTTTACTCACAAAATCCTATTCCAAGGCACTAAATCCTAAGCTAGTTTATGTACCCTAGAAATTAAAATTGTGACTAATAAACTTTAAATTATAGCATTAATTTTAGTGGTCGTGCTTACTAAAAAATGTATGGTAGTGAAACTCATGATGTTATGACTCAGCAAGAAAAGTAAATATGAATATAATGCAAAGTCCTAACCTCAATTTTCAATGAATGATATGCTTCTCAAAACAAATGAGATTTTCAATTTCAACTCTGCAATTCTGAAGTAAAAATGCAATCTTTATTTACATGCACTAAGATAATGACAAGGACTCAAAAGATAAAAATGGCAAGCAATGAAAAATACCTAATATTTTTGTATTTTCAATATAATAAAAGAGAAAATGCATGGACTGAACAAAAACTTGATATATAAAGATCTACTATGTATAGAAAGAGATAACTCAAGTAGGATACCAAGAAGCAAGACACCCAACCCAATGTACAAGGACAATCAAAATGAAAATATGATGAGAAATACACTTAACAGTCACTACAGAGACCCAAGAAGACTCAGCAAGCATCAAATCCCACCCAAAAACCACCAAACCCATCTAACAAGAAAATAAGGCCAATGTACCTGACTGTTCAAGGAAATAGAGCGTATGTACACATCTTGTAGAGGGACAACCCGCATATATACACGAATGTCAAGACAAAAACCACGTATATGTTTCAAAAACAAATCTAGGCAAGGGAGAAGGCTAAAAAACTCAGAACCAGAGTAGGTTGTCAAGCAATGATACGACAAGAAAAACAATAGGAATGAGATAAATCTAAGGAGAAAAGTAATCCAAACCCTAAGAAAGAAGATTTGATCCCCAGTATGGTTGCCAATTTTGTTACGAGGAAAATCTCTCTATGGCTAGGGTAAACCACAACAGATGGAAATGACTACAGAAATCAACTCTATTCTCAAGTATGATATGTAAACAAATATGCTAGAAAGACAAAATAAAAGTCCTACCTCATCTAGACGTTCGATGATGTCCATCATTGAGCACTTGACCCAAAGAAATATACCTGCAAATAGTCCTCAACAACCAAGCAAAGAAAGCATATGGTGATAGTAAATTATGTTAACACATCCAATAGCATAATCCATTAATAAACACAAAAAATACACCCATGGAATAATAATTCAAATATTTGCGAGATATCAATTGGACAAGAAAAACTATTTCTATTAATATATGATTAGCATAAGTGAAAAATTTACAGACTTCCGTGTCGGCACGGTTCGAAACTGAGAAACCAAGTTCCTTCCAGATCGGCCTCCAGCACTTCAATCCTCAACCAAAGGTAAGCTCAAAAAATAGAAACAATGAGGTTCTCAATCAATAAAGGAAGAGCTTGGGGGATGAGCACTATATTCAGACTTAAAGGACAAAGGGATGCAGACTCAATATGAAGTAAATAATTTCTCCAGAGTAAATTTTCTCTCAAAGTTGAATTCTTTCTCCTCTTTTCCATAGCTCGGAATTGGCCCATTTATAGCCTTCAAATGGAACTGAAGGGTCAAGTTGAAATTTTTCTAGTATGTCGAAGGCTGAGGATCATATATCTTATATCGTGACATGGAAACCCGACACCAAATTGCATTTTTGGGCATAAATCCCAATGTACGTGGGCTGTAGTGGCGCATCCTACGTATACACATGTTGTATAGTAGGCAAGGTGCGTGCATGTGGAAACATATGTATTTTATCTCTAGGATTTACAGAAAGAGATGATAAGTTTGCATAGGGAAATGGAAAAAGGCCTTCTATGCAAGATTGTATAGGGTGATGCAAATCTTTCTAAAACAATCACCCTTAGTGGAGTATCTAGGTAAGCTTTGTGAAAAGAAGGCTTTTGGAAAAAGTCTTACCAAAAAAGTGTCCCTGAGGAATAATGACTCAGTGTTCCCTGACAACATCGCCAAAATGTTATCGCCCAATTTGTACTTTCCCCAAAATCCCAAGGCAAGTGGGTAAAAAATTGGCAGAACTGAGAATAACCTATCACTGTCACCTTAATGGGAGATCCCTTTCTATTTAGGAGTATGTTTAAGATACTATTGGCCCAAGGGAAAACCCAGGGTTCAACACACCAACAAAAACCTAACTACCAGGCCTTTCGGAAACACCTGTGAAGCAAATGCAGTCTCACCCGAGGTAGAGGCAGGGGGGTTACATGACTCAAGTGTCTATAACCAAGATGGGACACATATATTTGATTATAACACTTCACGAAGTACTTAGGAATAACACACATTAATTCATTATCTTTATTCACATTGCAGATCAAACCTTAAGTACATATCGACGCAGTAACAATAACATAATATACATTGCACTTAGCATCAAAAGTTAGATCTAACACATTCAACATAAAAAAAGCACTAAGCATTCATAGATCTATCTATCATTCGTAACATTCAATGCACTAATAAAATTCATAGCATAAACATTACAACACAAAGCAAACCATCAACACATGATATATGTGGTTCACCCCAGTGTGGGGCTACATCCACCAACTGCCTCTTCTTCTATTATTCTACTTCAATCTCTTACATTCATCTGCTCCTGTGCACTAAGAAACAGAGCCAAGATTTGCACTAGACAGGTGATCTGCGCATTGTGCACCAAATCCACCTTCCTAAAATTAGGTCAAGGCATAGATCTAACTCCTTTACTAAGAATAGAGCCTTACATACATGGTATGCTTCACAAAGAAACTCATAACTACTTTCCTCTTGCACTTAGCTAGATACTACTTTTCTTGCACTAAGAACCAAGAACACTTCGCTACTTATACATTACATTCCTTCCTATAAATACTTTTACATCCCTTACAAAAATGCCTAATCATGGGTAAACCCATTGGTCAACATCCCAAATCCCTAAACTGTGAACTCCATCTCCAACCAGCTTGTCGATGTCCAAAATGAGGTCAAACCTAAACAATGTTTCCTCAAAAATTGGTTGAGGGACAATAGGCCCCCAGCACTCACCTTTGACTCGTCCCAAGCCACTCAGATCTGGGAAACACTGATTCGAAGGCCTTGAGCTGCCTCGACCCACTGCTTCGCTTGATCCTCCTTCTTGGCGAACTCCTGGATCAATTGCTCTATAACAAGCCCTTCCAGGCATTGTTCCACTGTCATGATTACTTGGTATAGATGTGAACCTTGTCTTTCGATCTCTTCAAACACTGCACAAGATTCCTCCTACACCGGTTGTAGCCTCTATGTAACTTCCATGACTCTGCCCTAGATGGCAGTAATTTTTTGTTGGACTGCACACTGTTCTTGTGATCTCGTCATTCTCTCAACTGTAGTGAGCGACTTCATCTACGCTTGAACTTCCAGTGCCTTATGTTGTGCCTCCTATAGTTGCACTTCCAACTTCCTAAGCTCTAGGTCTTCGGTGAGGTGTTCGCAGGTCTGCGTGCTTCTTTTGCATAGCTTCTTTCATTCTGAGGTGAGGATTCTAATTCTTTCCACTGCACTCTTAGCGTCTTCCTCCCTCTGATCACGCACTTCCTTCAAAGTGCTAGGTACTAATTGAATCTCCAACTCCATTACTCTTGCTTGAATCTACTGAACAACCTCAGTGAGCTTCGTCACTTGGACCTCAACTGTCTCATGTTCCTCCTATGTTGAGACTGGCACAAAGAAAAGTGATTTTCTCACAACTTCCTTGAATGCAGTCTTCTCTGTGGCATGATGGTCCTTTTCCCTCTGTATCTTCGCCTTGTCTTCCTCAATCATCACCCAGAACTCATCTCTCTCGTTTTCATAAGCGGTCACAGAGTACCGCGCAACTCGTAGTTGCTCCAAGATTTCTTCTTTCTCTTTCTTCAGGAATTCTATGGCCTGTTCCTTTTCTTCTTGAACTCACTGACATTGAGCCTCTGTTGCATCTTCCAATTTGCGAAGTTGGGCTGGGTCATCTCCCAAATCTACAGTCTCTAACGAGGAGGGCATAATAGGTACTGTGTGGCTAACTTGAATAGCTCATTGTATCTCCTTCAGATCCTTCTCAACTTGTACATACAAATCTTCTTTCTTCACGCCATATCTTTGTATTAGGTCCTCGGATGCATCCTCCATCTCTTTGTGGGCTAGAATAATGTCATCCTCCATGAGAATAACCTCTAGCTAGGGCTTACTTGTGCATTTCTTCTTTCTTGTTGAAGGTTTATGTGGAGAAACCTTCCTCTTCTTTGATGTTTTTGTCTCGATAGGGGGATCCTTTGGCAATGTAGCTTCACCTTCTCCTTTTTTTTCTCGTTCTTTCCCTCCTACTTCTTGATTTAATTCATCTCCTCATCCTCCTGCAGGAAAGTCGGGTCTACTTTATTTCGAGGCGTTGTCCTCCTCATCAGTATCTATGTCTTGGACTTCCTCATTTTTCTTCTTCTTCTTCACGTTGGTATGTCCGACATGCTCGTCCCGGGTGACCAAGGGGATTTCGATGATGTCAGGGTCAGACATTTCTACATCATTGATTGGTACAAGGAAATATGTCAACCATTCCTTGGTGATATCCTCCATATATTTGTCGGTTATCTTATAGTAGTGTTATCGCTGAAATTTCGTTTGCACATGGCGACAAGAACTCCATATCATCAAAACAGCAGTGAAGTCATTCATGGCACTAAATTAAGTTCACAGCATTCCAGAAGGGTCAAAAAACTAAACAAAGTAACCAAAAATTGAAGGGTGCTTTACAGCAGTAGAGTGCGCGCGCGTATGCGCGGGACAAAAACGTGTTTCGCGCGCATGCGCGCGCCCGACGCGCGACTGTCCACATAAAAATATGTGCATCTGCTAATTCGGTGCATTAATTGCTTAAGTCAGCCTCTCGACCGCCTGTGGACCAGCCCCCGAGATGATTTGACCCTCGGATCAGGGTTGGCTCTGCAAATCCGGTGAATTTATGGCTTAAGCGAACCCTAAACAGGTCTGTGTTTACACCGGAAGCTGGTTACGTGACCGACTGGAAATTGCTATAAATAGCCGTGGAGACCC
>JZKD02S1719350.1:22916-70507 GCA_000966675.3 Picea glauca
TTTACTTCTTATCAACCATGACAAAACAATAATGAGTCATATTTACATCAAACACTATTGGGTTCATTACCCAAAACTTTGTGCTACGGGTCTTTCTTCAAGGGTTGACATCAATCAATCACTTGACATCAATCAATGACATCAATCAATCAAACCATTGGCATCAATGACAACATGGGCCAAAGACAAGAGGAAATTGATGGTGAAGTGTTGGTAAGCCAAGGCTTCAACCATCAAACCCTAGAGGAAAACGGTTTACTAAGGTGTAGGTAACCCTAGGCCTTAACACATTTTCCTCCTTCTTTAGCTCAATGACAAAGTAAAAATGGCTAGGATAAAGAACAAATGGTAGGGTGTTGCAATGGCAAGGCCCTGGCAATGTCTTCAATAGGAAAAACAAATCCTTGGCATAATCTAGTAGGTAAATGGCAATTAAAACAAGGACACCAACATGTGCTTAATTCCTAGGGTTTATTCCAGCAATTTCATTAACAAAATGCAAGTAAAACACTATAAACATTCAAGTAAGAGAAGGATTGCAAAAATTCACTTACATTCACCAAGTATTCATCAAGCCAAACCCTAGTTATAAACCATCCACCAAGAAAAATACCAAAGATAACCAAAATAAGCCTCCTTCAACAAGTGTGCACTAGCAAATTTATGCCAAAAACCCTAGAAGGGCGCAAATTTCAGACATCACACAAGTGTGAGTGAAATATCATGATAAAATGAGAGTTTAAACCCTCAATTTATACAATAGCAATGACCTTTAATTTAATTTTAGGTCACACAAGGACAAATTCACATAAAAATAATGTTTCACATTAAGTTTCATAATTAAAACCCTAATCAATCATAAAAGGTGATGTCATTCCCTTTTAGGGTGACGTTAAGCCCCTTTAGGGCAACGTTGGCCTCCTGGAGCAAAACGTTAGGCCTTCTTGGGCCTCCGAAAACTGCCACACGTGCCACTTGGCACATAACAACCTCCCAAAACCTCCATAGCGCTGGATGATGTCATAATATGTCTTGGGTGGCGTCATGGGCCTTCCAAGGCCAACGTCCTAGTGGAAAGGGCACAACCCCATTGGGTACAAGTCTGTTGAGCTACCTCTGGTGGAACAACCTCCTCTTCTTTAGTGTAAACCCTCTGATCTGTCTTTTCCCCCTGTTGGGGTCTCATCATCCATCTAATGGGATTTCATCCCCATGGAGGTCTGAACTAATCATCTCCCCATCTATACCTGTCCATAAGGGGACCTATCCATCGGTTATGGTCCTACACATCAACAGATACGCCCTCCATGGGATCATAAGTCACAGGGATCATAGCAATGCCAATCACATCTAATCATCAAGTTTATTAAACATGTGCATAAACCCCTCTTACCCGGAAAAGTGCTCAAAGACATTATATTAATCTACAAGCCAAGTTTGGAGGAAGTGACAGGGCATCCTATTGGGCTAATGCTCACTAGATGTGGGGTGTTTCCAGGAGAGATCAAATCTAAGCCATGTGAGTGGGTGAAGTGGATAAGGGATGTCTAGGCAAGGGGTGCAGTGATAGTAGGGAAATGCATGGATTACCTGTGGGTGCCTCTGTAGAGGGTGAGTTGCACCTGTCATGGATGCAAATGTTTCCAAGCCCATTCGTGCCTTTTTTGTATTTTTCTTATTTATTTTTCTTCAAGAATCCATCTAGGGGACATTGCCCCGGAGTGGTGACCAGTGGTGGCAATGTTACCCACAATAATTTCATGGAAATGAGAAGGTCGGCTTGTGATGAGAGCCCCTTTCTCTTGGCGATACCACCAAGAGCCACTACCCTGGCGTGGTGACCAACTTCTAGTAGTTTCATACCACTATATGCCCATGGAACTAATAGTTTTTCTCGTGATGAGACCCCTTATCCTCTAACCAGGTCTTCTTTTATTATTTTATGGGTCCCTTTGTTTCTTACTGAGAATTTTTTTACTACTTTCTCAGGGATCCTTGGGCGAAGCATCTCGAGGTTTCATTCTTGGCTTTTATCTTTTTCCAGCTAATTTTACCCTTTGGGCCTTTAGCCCCTTCTTCCCACAAGGTAAGGTATAAACCTTAAATATTTGGCCAACCCAATGCCCAGACCAGTGTAATGGGACAGATGTGCGAGAGAAATATGAAAAGTGGTAAGCATGGTGGGAGCGGAAGGTGGCTTCTCATGAATCTCCCAGTGGAAACTCAAAACCTATGGGCACAAGCTTACTACGGAATCATGTCATTCCCCCCTAGATATGGTCAATTGGATAGGTATAATATCCAAACACCCGTTAGAAACAAAAATAATTGAATGCACATATTCAAAGGTTTTAAGGATCAGAGTGACACATACCATAATACCTGGACTCATTACCTCATGGAGCCAAATCCTCTTCTGTTATAGGACTAGGTCGAGGTGATGGATGTTGTTGCTGCTGACAAAGTGGAGGCGTCGAAGAATGAAAATATGGGCCCTCCAGGGCCATGCTCAAGTCGATCTGGCTCTCGGTACTCCATTTCTAGGACTTGTGGGCCTCAAGCCACAATACCCTTAGTTATCCCTAAACTGGGGGATAACATATCTTGTTTTAGGAACATGATCCATAGTTGGAAATCCATCAATGATATTTATAAGGATGTTTGGTAATAGAATGAAACTCATAGGACCCCCCATGGAGAAAGTAAAATTTGAGGTGTTATTTAGATTCAACATGATTAGAAAGTTTTCATCCTTTCAACATTTTGTAAAATATAAAACTATCTAAGTTATTAATATAAAATCTTGTGCCACTAACCCATGCACCTAAACCACATAGATAAGTGATAGAAAAAAGAGTTTCACTTAGGCACAAAAGAGACATGCTCACACACATAAGTGATGCACTCACATGCATAATCAACACACTCACTAACATGAATGGCATACTCATAGATATAAGTAATACACTCACACATAAGCAACACATGCACATGCAAAAGTATCACACCTAACTTATGCACCTACACACACCAACACATTCACACATAAAAATTTCCCTCACACACACTAGTGACATGCCCACACATAAGCATCAAACTCATGCATCTACCCTACACACCTACATATATAATGCATTCACAACTAAGAAAATCACTTTCACACACATAAATGACATGATAATAATAATAATAATAATCTAATTTTAAGGTCATGGCCAAGCCAAACACAAAATTGGTGCATGATACCCCCTTGTTTATGGGACAAGGGACCCCCTCTGCTTAGCGATTTGACTGGTAAAGTCTATGGAGGTATACATACCCTACCCCCCTCTGGATTTGAACTTGTGACCTATTAGGAGGAAACACATGTTCTTAGCCATTAGGCCCACTCAGGTTGTATGTAAGTGTGTCACTTATGTGTGTGTCATGTGTCATATGTAACTGTGTCACTTATGTGTGTGTCACATGTCATATGTAAGTGTGTCACTTATGTGTGTGTGAGTGTGATTCCTCTATTTCATTTGAGTACATCCCCCATGTGCATGAGTGTGCCACTTGTGTGTTTGAAAGTGAAACACCCACACATATGTGACAAATAGTTGCATGTGTGTGTGCATCACATAGGTATAATTGCATCTCCTATGTGTGTGTAAGTGCACTTCTTATGTGAGTGAGTGCATTGTTTATGTGCATGATTGCATCTATTTTGTATGTGCTAGTGGTGCACTAACACATAAGAAACACAATCACACCTAAACCACACACCCAAGCATAAGTGTTGTACTCACACCTAATAAGTTACACACTCACAAATAAGCCTTGTTTACACACTCACACATAAGTGATCCACTTACACACATAAGTGATGCCTCCACTGATAAGCAAAGAACACACACACCTACTTAAGAGGGCACACTCACACACCTAACACACACACCTTAAGTGACGAACTCACATACCTAACACACACATCAACATAAGATACATGCTCACACACATAAGCAACATAAACAATTTACCAACTTAACGAGAACTGTGACCTCAAAATGAGAACTTTGGCCCAAAAAACCCATATTTTTTCATTAAAAACAGGAAAATCAACCCCCAAATCAAAAAGTGGTGTTACCGGTAGCACCATTTTTTCAAACGGGGTCAAAATTAAATTTTTCAAGCATGGCCTTCAAAACTCATACAATAGCTCAAAAAAACCTTAAAATCAACACCTACATAAAAAAATGATGTTACATAGAGAAAAATGTTTTTTTTTAAACATTAAAATTTTAGATAATTTGAAATCATATTTTTAGAAGTTGGTTCCATTAAAACCAAAACCTCAAAATCAACCATCAAATTGAAAAGTACTACTACCGGTAGAACCCATTCTAAATTGGGGTATTAAAATGACACATTTTTAAAGTGGTAAAAGAAATCATCATTAATGTGAACAAAATCATAAAATCAACCCTTAAATGCTTACTTTTAAAATCTTAGTTTATCATTCCGAGCACAAGATAATACATAATGCCAAGAAAATATCACCCTATACTTTAAAAATTCAACATCACTTTTTAATATTTTTTACTTTTAATAAAAAAAAAGTAAATAAAAGTTACATTGAATGGAACATAAATTATTTCTTAAAAGTGTTGTTACATTGTCCATATTCAAAATGTATGAGCTAAGAAATGTTATTATATTCTCCATAATCAAAACATATAACTCATAAAACATAGAAATGAATCATAACTTCATGTAAGATCATATGTAAGTTTAATGCTCATTTATAGTTACCATACAAACATCATATGGATAAAAAATACATAAAATGTTTCATACACTTATTCAGATTGACTCGTGGATTCTGAAAAACCATCGGAGTCTACATTGTCTTCAGATGAATGATTGGATTAAGATGTAGATGATCCATACTCTTCTCTATTGTCGATGAATGCACCATCTGAGTCTACATGCATGCCCAACATTTCATATGTCAAAATCCTTTTATATCTACGATTAGGTTCAACAAACTCCCATATTGCAGTTATTTCTTGTGGCAACAACCCCTTGATAATATATGTTGTCCTGGAGTGAAGAGTTCCTCTCTTTGTCAAATTTAAGTCATAAACAAGTATGTCAACATCCTCTAATCTTGAGAGGTCAGTGTGACGATGAGTTGTATTTTGACCCTTTCTTTTTCTCTTTCTATTGACATGTTTCTCAACCACCATCTATGGCTTGTACACACCATTGAATGGGTGTGTACCTGTTGCATGCCAATGCACTTCAATTGCAATAACATATTCATTTTCTTTCTCAATCTTTATAACCTTTACAATCCAAAATGGATAAGCATGTGGATCTTTAGTCGCCAAGACTACAATCATGATACCCTCCTTAATATCATGTATTGAACCCCTGTAAAGGTCTTCCAAGGCTTCACATTGTGCATGTGACCTTCGAAAACCAATATACATTTGCCTTTCCTCTGCTTGTGTAAACTTGATAACACCTTGAGATTCTTGTTGTTCAACAATGTTTCTTTCTTCGAATTCATTTGACATATTTTGTGGTCAATGAAATAGAGTCTTCAAAAATGTATCTTTATTTGTTGATCTTGAAATTATGTCACTTTGACCATTGAAAAAAGACTCCCACCAAATAGAATCAACAACATCAAAGTACTCATATGTATCTTTAATGGAATTTTTTTCATTTCTTCTAAGCATTCAGAATAATCTACATCTCTATTACGCCTCTGTGCATTATGGATTTCAACAACTGATTGTAATAACAATAAATTTGATGCAAATATTGGATGATTTGGAATGAACTTAAAAAATGTTAAACCTGATGAAGGCCCCCATTCTACAGTAGTTGAATATTGCTTTACCCATATAAGTGTTTTCCCATCAACTTTTTTGAAACAATATTGATGTTGGAAGCTAATGTCATTAAGCTACTCAATACATTTTTTTTTCACGATGGGATCCCTGAATAAATCTTTGCATGTCAACAATTTATTCTAATATATGAAAAAGAGGCTCTCGATTGTATGATTTCTTAATACATTCAATAAATCATGGTAGGCTTCCAACATTTTCCCTCTTCAATGTTACTGAAAAATGATTGAACATTTGATCAATATGATCATGAGTGTGTCCAACAAGAAGGAAAACAACTTTGACCTTTTGAAAGATTTCCAGTTCAACAAGCATGCTTAGATATCCAAACACAATTTGATTTTTATTTTCATGACTAGTGTTGTCTAACTATAGATAGAGAACTTGAGGAATATTTCTAGACCAGTGAGTGAGAACATGATGAATTATGGTGATGATCATATTTTCATCATTATGAATATTTGGAGCTGTGAAGTAAACATTGGACACATTTTTCCATTGAAAACCATACAACCAACCAAGTGAAGCTGAATGAAATTATCTTCCTGTAAATTTTTTGGTGTATGGACAAAATGTGGTAGAAGTGTTTTATTTTGGTCCATGCCATCAATTATCATACCTAAATATTTGTTTGGAGCATCAAAACACTTCTTTTGATGTTTGTACAACTTTTTCTTTTCACTTGATTTTTGATTTTGATGTTCTTGAAGTGCTTTGACTATGGAATCCACACATGACATAAAATGCAAATATTGATCATATGTTTTCAAAGATGATAACTATCCAATTAAAAAAATAAATTTGTAAATACATACCTCTTTTTGCCCCTTCAGATTTATCTCTTCTTGATTTAAGAGTAGCACATATAGTGCAAATACCCATCCTTGAATTATTAGGCATACACACATTGTTGAATTGTTTCTTCCATATTCTTGTAATATATGCATATGTAATAAAATTACCATTTCCTTCAACACCTTCAACATATCATTTGTACAAGTTGTAGATTTCCCTCCTTGAGAAATTATCTAGAATATGTATTGTGTCTCTATCTGACATACACTCTCCATGTTTGGAAAATAAGTCACACATCCATGACAATGTAGTGTTTGTTAATGGCCCACTCTCTTGTCCATGATGTACCTTTGAATAAAATGAAGGATCTTTTTCCAACCTTGTTTGGATTCTTGATAGACAAAGATTGCCAATTGACTGACTTTTTTTTAAAGCCTTTATGTAAAGTCAAATATTCCCAATGCGATAATCATATCTTGTCTTGGTGGATATCATGCACTCCATCAAATATGAATTTTGCATTCTCTTATTCATTGAAAAATATGTTTTCCTTTTATTCAAGGAATACATGTAGTCCATGCTTTTCAAACAATTCTTTTGACAACATTCACTTGAAATCAATTCACTTATGGAAATTGATTTAGTGAGAAATTATTTCCTAGATCTTGTATAACTAGAGTGATTTGGATTGATATAAAAAAATCTAGTCCTAGTCCTAGACACAATGTTTCTTTGCAATGTCTCCACTATTTCATCATCCTCACTAGAAGAAATTTCCTCATCACCAGAAGGAATATCAAGAAAAACATTTTCAAGAGATTGAATAAGAGAATTCGATCACCTTGAATTGTTGCAATTGAATGATTGAGAACATGATATTCATTCCTAGTTACATCATTATCTTTATTGATAATCTCGTTGATAAGAGGAATATCAAAATCACTAGAAAAATAAATTACCATCCTCACCAATGTCATTGGATCTTCCATGAAAACATTCACTTGAAGAAAAATCATCATCACCCTTAAGACTATCAATGCCATTAAGATCCTCACTTGGAGAAAAATTTCCATCATCGTCATTGGTACCTTGAAAATCCTCACTTGGAGGAAAATCATCATCAACATTGTTTCCACCATTGACATAATCATCTTCACTGCTTTTAAAATCCCCACTTGAGGGAAATTCTTCATCATCCTTCTTAGTTCCTTGAAATTCTTCATCGGTATCTTGAAAATCCTCACTTGGAGGAGAATCATCATCATCAACATTGTTGCCTTTAAATTTCTCACTCAAGAAAGAGTGTCCACCAATGGGATAATCATCTTCACTACTTTGAAAATCCCCACTTGAGGTAAATTCTTCATCATCCTCGTTACTACCTTGAAAATAATCTCTTGGAGGAAAATATTCATCATCCTCATCGGTACCTTGAAAATCCTCACATGGAGGAAAATCATCATCACCAACATTGTTGCCTTTAAATTCCCCACTTGGGAAAGAGTGTCCACCAATTCCATAATCATCATCACTACTTTTAAAATCCCCACTTGAGGGAAATTCTTCATCATCCTCATTTGTGCCTTGGAAATCCTGACTTGGAGGAAATTATTCATCGGTACCTTCAAAATACTCACTTGGAGGAAAATCATCATCACCAACATTGTTTCCTTTAAATTCCCCACTCGGGAAAGAGTGTCCACCATTTCCACAATCATCTTCACTACTTGTAAAATTTCCACTTGAGGGAAATTCTTCATCATATTCATTGGTGCCTTGGAAATATTCATCGATACCTTAAAAATCCTCACTTGGAGGAAAATTATCATCCTAATCATTTAAACTCTAATCATAGTCTCCAATTCAACCTACATTTTGATTATTTTCAATACTATTAAACTATTGAATAGATTTATCACCATCATATTCCTCCTCTTTATCATTGGTGCCTTCAAATTTCTCTGATTTAGGACTTTCTTGAGGAACATGCATATTAAAGAATCTAGGAACTCATATCACGGTGAAGACCCTTCTCCTCTTCAAACTTCCATGTGTCAAAGAGTGGCACCTCACCACCATGCCCTATCCCCCAAGATCATGACGTCAAGATAAAACGTGGAACATTTTTTCCCTCCTGGGAAAATCGTTTGGCATGTAGGGGGTGGGATAGGTTGTCCAAGTCATCATCAAGGCCATCCAAGTTTTATCTCTCTCATCTGGTATGAGGGCCCCTGACATCCAACCTATGGTCTTGTAGCCCCATGGAATCCCAAGCTAGGATTGTTCTCCCAAAACTGTCCACCAGCTAGGTCCTGCAAAGACAAATGAACATGCCCTCCAAGGATCTGAAGTCATAACATCATGATAAGTTAATTCAATCAATAAATAATCCATCCAAGCATGTGCATCAAATATCACCATATCAAACAACTAACAACTCAAATACACTATGTGACTTGCCAAGTTTAAGTATGGGAGGGTTGACGAGGTGTCTTATTGAGTAGATATTTCCCTAGGTCAAGGAGAGCTTCCAAGAGGTCCCTCTCTAAGCCATGTAAAGTGTATGAGGTGGATGGGGTCAAGACTCAATGGGCATAGGGGTCATAGTGTCTCATTCATAGGTGCCTTTGTAGAGGGTGTGTGGTAACTTCATTCGCAAAGCACTTTTTTCAAGCCCATCAGTTTCCTTTTATATTTCTTTCTTTATATTTTCTTTCATAATAGGATAAGGAGAGATTGAAGGTCACTTCCCTGGAATGTGACTAGGTGGTGGAAATGTCACCCACAAACACCTAATGGAAATGGTAAGGTTGGCTTGTGATGATACCCTATTTCTCCTAGCCATGCAACTAAGAGCCATTACCCTGGTTTGGTGACCAGATGATGGTAATTTCATAGCACTAGATATTCATGGACATGATAGGTTGGTTCATGATAAAACTTCATATCCTTCAACTAAAATTTCAAGTGTTTCTTTATTATATTGTGGGTCCCCTTTATTTAAAGATAAGTGTTTCATTGATTTCTTGGGTGATCCCCGGGAGAAGCATATGGAAGGTTTATATAAGGATTTTATCTTTTACCCAATACCAACCCCTCTGGGCCTTTAGCCTTTTCTTCCCATAGAATGAGGGACAACCCCTTCTTGGGTCAATACACCCTAAAATCCCAAGAGATAAGGAAATGGAGGGGATTAATGATGGAAAGTGGTAAGTATGGTCGAAAATGGTATAATGGATCATTAAGGGAGTTCCCAGTGGCAAACCCATCCCCAAGGAAAACCACTTACTAAGGCACAATGTCAACCACCAAGGTGAAGCAGGGAAAAAGGCATAATGTCCAAGCACATATCATGAGATATAGAACAATCTAAGATACAAAATAATCAAATGGATTAAATATTGAAATGATGCTCACCATAATATTGACTTGTACCTCATGGAGAAAGGCCCAGTGCCTTTCGGAAGCCAACTGGTGTGGTGGATTCCATCTATAAACCTTTGACCATATGTGGTGGTGAGTGGGTTTTCCATCTATGAAAAAGGGTTATTTTTCTCATGTAGTATCTTGGCACTCCATATCTGCAACTTGAAGGCCTCGAGACATCATCTCCTTAGTTATCCACAAAATGGGGATAACATTTGGCTCCTACTTGGGTACATGTGCTCATTGTAGAGTGCATAAGAACCACAACATCTCCTGGTATACCTGTGCCTGCAAGGAAACATCAAATTGTCAAGTGCGATATGGCCTACTCATCCTTGTTCTCATATGATCATAATCCAAACCAAATAAGCTAGAAAAATAAAATTTTGACATTTTTTCCAAAAATTCTAAACTAAGAATGAAATCAATGTGCAAGTAGAGTAGAATGAAAATTAAATGCATTTAAACTAGTATGAGAAATCAAGATGCAAATGCAAGGAATCAAAATGACTTACCTACTTACCTGGGGCACAGGCTCTGAAGAAGTCATGTGACCTAGATGTGAGGTTGGAGAAGATACCCATCTACTGGTAGTGGCATCTTTCTCATGTCTAATGCTACCAAATAGTACCTTTCTTTGTCATACTTCTTCTTGATGATGTAAGTGCCAAACCATGAATTGTTATCTTTCTTTTCATATCTTGGTTTTCCCTTTCTTTTTTCCCACATGATCACAAGACTTCCTTCATCGAAATCGATGCAAGGTGTATTCTCATCATGGGAAGGCTCTATGTGGAATGTATCATTGATGATTTCTTCATGTTTCTTATCTTCCTTCTTCAAAATTTGGATATACCCTAGCTCCTTCCCATGGTATTTTGCAAGTTTGTCTTTGTATTGATCTGTCCATGGAAGAAGCATGTCTATGGAGCCCTCCTACCTAAAAGGTAGCTCAAATGGATCATTCTCAATGGTCTATGGGAGTACATCATAATCACATTCGTTGTCATAACTAGGACCATCAATATCCATCACATGTATATCATCTTTCTCTCGATTGTATAGTATCTAAAAAGTGTTATCCCCCATAGGAATGTGTGCATGGATGAGATCCATGCTAAGGAAACCCCCAAGAGAAGTAGACCAAATTCTAGATAAAATCATCCCCCAAGCATCTGGAACGTCGATCAATACTATGTCCATGAGAATGTTGATATGTGGAAAGTCAATCAAGAAAACCTCAATGTTCTCACATACCCCAAGGACTTTGACCCTTCTGGAATCAATACCACATACATTTCCATAAGGTTGGTTTGTCTTCAAACCAAGTTGTTTCATTACCCTCAATGATATGACATTTGTTGAGGCCCCTGAATCAAGCATGCAGTTGTTCAAACATAGGTCATTCATGCCCAATAAAAGGTATAAAGGAGGGTTCTTGTCCCTTGGTCAATCGAGATACATAGTGTTTAACATGATGGGAGGATCCTCCTTCTTGGCTGGCACCTGTAAGACTTTCAAAATTTCCATTTTTACAGAAGGTATCTTGCATATCTCTATCACTTGGACTGCCATATTCAATTTTTCAAACATGATTGCAACATCTATATTCAGTTGAATGTCATCTGCAGGAGTTAGCTTAAGAAGAAACTCACATACCAGCGGTGGAGGTGGTGGAGCCACCTTTTCTGCTGGTGGAAGAGGAGTATCAAGTTGTGACGAAGGGGCCGAAGCATTTTTTCTTCTGTAGGTTAGAATTTTCCTCCTTCTTAATTCCTTATTCTGATCATCTGTCAGTTTATTTAAGGCCCAGAGTCTCCCTTCTCTTTCTCCTATTCTTCTAGATTCATTGATCTTTTCTTGAGTAACCTATTCATCGTTGATATTTCAAATCATGAAGTTTATATCATCAGGATAATCTTCTTCTTGTCGGGGGAATTCAACTTCCCTATGAGGTTCTTAACATGGGATATACCAAGATTCTATATCAATTGTCCCAACAGGTTTCAAAGTGTCTAGGTCATTTGCCTCTTTTTGAGGTCTTGGTTTCCAACCGGTGACATCTCTCTGTTGTCTGGAAAACTGAGGTCTAGGAGAAGATTGATTTCTTTCCACTATATTCATACAGTTCATAAGTTGATTCTTCACCTGATCAAAATGAGTATTCATTTGGTCTATCTTTTGAGTCAGGAGAGAAATCGGATCAGGAACACTGTTGTTGGAAACCTTAGTCCTTGATTCTTTCTTTCTACAAGGATACTGAAAAGGTTCTACTTTTGCATCAAGGATATTTTCTTCAATGTCGATACTGAACTCTTTAGCCTCTACCAATGGCATGGGATTTTTATCTTTAAGAATGTATCAAAACTTCCCTTCAAATGCATTCATGTAAAGGAGATGAATTGATGATGTTGTGGGATGCTAATCTGTTGGAATTTGAGTGTACAACCTGTCAAATATTGAAATGAATTCCTTTACCATTTCATTCTCCTTTTTCTTTATTTGATTGAACTAAGTTGCAAGTGTCCCACCATCTTCTTTTCTTGACCATATCCTTTTAAATAAGGTGGAAAAAGAATCATTGGTTTTGATATGATTATCATGGATTCCTATGAACAATTCAAGAGCTTCTTCAGTCAATGATGAATAAAAAGTCCCATGGCCATATCTTTGTGATCAATACTTGCATTGTCCATATCTCAACCCATGAAATCAATGTGGTCTTCGACAGTTATCACATTGTTTCCTGGGAACTTTGGAAACCACTTGTTGACATTTGTTGGCATATGGTTAGGGTAACCTTGGATATTTTCCATGTTAAGGGGTTTGTAGAGGTCTCTTTCCCAAGGGCGATCCATTGGAGCAAGGGGAAGGTATTTATGGAAAAGGGTTTTAGCAATGAGAGGCTTGAGAGGAGGCCTTCTTTAGTAAACCTTAGAAGGCTTGAACCTCCAAGGGGGAAAAGGTTTGGGGAAAGAAGGGTTTTGGGAAGGTGGAGTCGCCAGATGAGTTTCAAAACGAACTCATCAAGGAAGGTGGAAAGGGAACGTTCCTTAGGTGGAGTCACCAAGTAAGCTAAGGGAAAGGCTTTGGGATAGCTTACCAAAGTGTCGTTAGAGAACAAAGAGTATTCAAAATCCTCCCCGACAGCAACGCCAAAATGTTATAATGCAATTTTTAGGTTGGGAAAATCCTGACCCAACCACAAGGAAAGTGATACAACTTTGGAATCCTACACCCAATGTCACCTCGATGTAGGTCCCGCACTTCAAGGGTGACTAGGTCACTCTAGGGAGGCGATCCCGGTGACCCTAGGGGGGATTGATATGGATATGAATATGGGTGGAAGTGAAACCCCTATAGGTCAAGTCTAAGTGGAGTGAAATGTGGAAAGAGGTGCCTTGTAATTCAAGTGATTGTTTCCCCATGGGTATAATACTTCTCCGGACGATTGTACCTTCCCGAGACACAAGAAAAGACACTTTGCAACAATATATGTTATCTCGATCAACAAGTTAAGCTTGATGTCCCTAATTTACATAAATATATAAAAATATTTATCAGCAATAAAATGATACTATAAGATGCTCAATAAATGTTGAAGATCAAGTAGAAAATGCAAGAGAAAAAACTAGTGAATGACTAGCTAAATTCAAGATGAAAAACCAATACTCTTAGCATAAAAGATAAGGCTGTTGTAAACACTTGTATGCAGAAAATTGTATAATCCTTATTTCTGTAACATTAAATGTATTACATCAAGAAAATCAGCCACTGAAATCTCCTCAAACTTTTCCAAAACGTGATTTGGACCAAAGAGAACAAGTGTGCAAACTTTGAGCAAAATCCAATGGTTGATAAGAGAGTTATTCAAGTAAGTAAGTTAGGGTTTCTACAGCCTTAATGGCTGAAGATGAAATTTTGTAAGAAAAGAAATAAGTAGCCCCTATATGGGGACTCCCTAGTGGTTGTGAGGTGCCCAAGGCACAAGGAAAACAATCCACTTTGCAAGAAGTAAAAATGACTGAAAATCACGTTTCCCGATGCAATATTTTATTTCTCCAATGCAACAAATCAATGACTAGTGCCTTTACTATTGTTTTAATGGAGTCAAAAGGAGATTAGAGAAGCTACCTCCTTGGGGGTGTAATCCTTTTTACTTCCCAAGGAAATTTTCTCTCAGTTAGGGTTTAAGCTAAGAGGGTGTATGCCCTTATACTTCTCTTAGAAAACCATTAATCAATGAGATGGAGAAAATAAAATTATGAAGGCTATGGTGGGGGTGTATGCCCTTATACTTCCCACATATATCCTATCATAACAATACTTGACTTGAATAAAATGATAGCAAGAGAGTAAAAACCATACCAAGATCAAGAGAAATGCTAAGACAATTCACCACAAGAGCTAGAAAGCATCATCCAAAGCTAGCACTAGGCCTTCCTCCATCAACCATTCATAACATATCCATAAACAAGTGCACAAGAGATAAAAGAGCCAAGAGGGCCGAAAATTTCAGACCAAATCCTCTCACAAGAGGGAGAGTTATGATTAAAATGAGATCTTATGATCTCTATTTATACTAAATGTGGCTACAATAGTTTGTCCACAAAATATGGAGTAAACTACAATATTAGGGGTCAACAACCCTAATATTGCACCCTTAACAAAATAATATTAAACAATTCACTTAAAATTTCACTTTTTGCAAAATAAAACCCTAATTTAGGAGGACGTCACCCCTTTAGGGGAAGTTTTGTCACTTTGAGGAAGTTGTTAGTGTTGGAGAAGTGTGTATGGGCCTCCAAATTCCATGTGTCAATAATATAGGAACTCATATCATGGTGAAGACCCTTCTTCTCCTCAAACATCCATGTGTCAAAGTGTGGCACCTCACCACCATGCCCTAGCCCCCAAGATCATGACGTCAAGATCGAAAGTGGAATGTTTTTCCCCTCCTGGGAAAATTGTTTGGCAAGTAGGCAGTGGGCTAGGTTTTCCAAGTCATCATCAATTTCTTCCAAGTTTGATCTCTCTCATCTAGCATGTGGTCCCCTGACATCCAACCTATGGGCTTGTAGCCCCATGGAAGCCCAATCTAGGATTGTTCTCCTAAAACTATCCACTAGCTAGGTCTTGCAAAGACAAATGAACATGCCCTCCAAGGATCTCAAGTCATAACATCATGATAATTTAATCCAATCAATAAATAATCCATCCAAGCATGTGCATCAAAGATCACCATATCAAACAATTAACAACTCAAATACACTATGTGACTTGCCAAGTTTAAGTATGGGAGGGTTGACGAGGTGTCCTATTGGGTATATCTTGACCTAGGTTAAGGAGAGCTTCCAAGAGGTCCCTCTTTATTCCATGTAAAGTGTATGAGTTAGATGGGGTCAAGGCTCAATGTGCATAGGGCTCATGACATACTAGGGGTCATAGTGTCTCATTCATGGGTGCCTTTGTAGAGGGTGTGTGGTACCTTCGTTCGCAATGCACTTTTTCCAATCCCATCAGTTTCCTTTTATCTTTCTTTCTTTATATATTCTTTCATAATAACATAAGGAGAGATTGAAGGTCACTTCCCTAGTGTGGTGACCAGGTGGTGGAAATGTCACCCACAAACACCTAATGGAAATGAGAAGGTTGGCTTGTGATGAGACCCCCTTTCTCCCAACCATGCAACTGAGAGCCATTACCCTAGTTTGGTGACCAGATGATGGTAATTTCATACCACTAGATATTCATGGACGTGATAGGTCAGCTCATGATGAAACCTCCTATCCTTCAACTAACCTTTCAAGCGTTTATTTATTATATTGTGGGTCCCCTTTATTTAAAGATAAGTGTTTCATTGTTTTCTTGGGTGATCCCTGGGAGAAGAATATGGAAGGTTTATATAAGGCTTTTATATTTTACCCAAAACCAACCCCTCTGGGCCTTTAGCCCCTTCTCCCCATAGAATCAGGGACAACCCCTTCTTGGTTCAATACACCCTAAAATCCCAAGAGATAAGGAAATGGAGGGGAATAATGATGGAAAGTGGTAAGTATGGTCAGGAATGGTATGATGGCTCATTAAGGGAGTTCCCAGTAGCAACCCATCCCCAAGGAAAACTACTTACTAGGGAACAATGTTAACCACCAAGGTGAAGCAGGGAAACATGAATAATGTCCAAGCACATATCATGAAATCTAGAGAAATCTAAGATACAACATAATCAAATAGATTAAATATTGAAATGATTCTCACCATAATACTAACTTGTACCTCATGGAGTAAGGCTCGGTGCCTTCCGGAAGCCAATTGGTGTGGTGGATACCATCTGTAAACCTGTGGCCATCTGTGGTGGTGAGTGGTTTTTCCATCTGTGAAAAAGGGTAATGTTGGTCATGTAGTCTCTAGGCACTCCATATGTGAAACCTGAGGGTGTCGAGACATCATCTCCTTAGTTATCCACAAAATGGGGATAACAAGATCAACATCTACTACAATTTGAAGAAGCTTCAACAATGATACATGGAATCAAGGGAAGGAAAATTATTCAGCAACCAAACACCAAGGATTATGACCGAAAAGAATTGATTTTGGATGGATGGATCATCATCAATGGAAGGCAGAAAACATGAACATAATTAAATCATATTACTTGGTTTCATCACATGTGAAGCCTTTAAATGCAAAGCTTTGAGGACAAATATTTTTGAAGGAGGGTATTATATTATGACCCAAAGGGAGCATATATAGGGCTAAATGTATATGATATGACCCCAAGGGGGGGTATATATGGGCCTAAATGTACATGTAATGTGTAAATATATATGTAGTAGGGTCAGCCTAATAGTAAAGGGGCCTCATGTGCAAGTGTGAATAGGTATATATTAAGATCATGTATTCATTATTGGAGACATGTGAATTGTGATGTATAAATGTATTTGGTTAATTGGAGGATGTTCTCTTATTCTTTATGGAGTTATTGTGTAACTTTTCTATATTGGATTTGTTATCCATGATCACATTTTTCACATGGTGTTTACTTATGTTCTGTTATGATACTTTAAGCATTTGGAACATTACAACTTCCTTCATTTAATTGAATATCTCTCTCTTGATTTGGCTCTACTCCCACCAAATTTAGCATTCCTCTTCTCCTTCGCACATCCTCTTGTCAATAATTCTTTCGAATTTCACAACAGGTTCAAAGGTGATATTTATTATTTCTTCTTGTAATAGTTGACCAACAGCCTCATATAGCTTTAGATTCTCCACCTTAGTGCTTCCACTCATTACAACAATAAGGTTATCACAAGAATTTGGTAGACTATAGAGCAAGAAAATGAATTTCTCAACATTCTTTGCCTCATCTCCAATGGCCTTTAGTTGATTTCCAAGAGTATTGAAATCATTTAGGTGATTGATCACCCTATCACCCTCCCTCATCTCAAGGGCATATAACTTCTTCCTTAGAAATTTCAAGTTCATGGGAGACTTAGATTCATACAACTTCCCAAGCATTTCCCAAAGATCCATTGATGTTTTTTCCTTTGATGCATTCATTAACTACAAATTAGATAAGTTAAGGCCAATAATTGCAATGGACTTATCATTTATCTTTCCCCAATCCTTCTACTTCATAGTATCAATGTTATTTTCCTTCACGGAGACATACTTCAACTCTTTCTCAATAAGAAAATATTGAATTTTCAGTTCCCAAAGATTGAAATCGTGACTTATAAATTTCTCTATCATTGAGTGTTTATAATCCATTTTATACTACATAAATCCTCACAAAATCCCATTGAAGTTGAACTAACTACAACACACCAAACTTAAGCTCCTCTTCGACAAATAACTACAAATATACAATCAAAAGTGTACCAACCTCCACAATATTTCATAGTGATACACTATAGGTTCAAAGACATGAGCTCTCCTTCAACACAACAATCTAGGATCATGTGTTTCCTCAACTTGATGACAAAGGTGTCCCCTTGATGCCAATGGTTTTGTGATATCAACTATTATCCAAAGTGGTTGAGAGCTTAATAGTGTGCTAAAATGTTTATCAACATTGATACCAACTATTAGCCAGACACGAGAGATCTATAGTTCACATAAATATTTCTTAGTATAGATACCAATTGTGAGCTAGAGAGGAGAAATTTATAGTGTGCATATATAATTATCAATTAGAAAATATTAACATGCAAAGAGAGATCTACAACATATACCCAAAATTCAAATCTCTTGACAATATAAGAGAGAAATAACAATGAACACAAATATTTAGTCATGGGTCATCTAGATGATTGTCAGATGATTCATTAAACACAAAGAATACCAATATATACAAGATGTCACTTAGAGCACACAATGATCTCTTGACGCTTGTTACATAATATAATACATGAAATTCTAAATGTCATGAATATGTAAATATATAACTCTAGATGGAATAATAATATATTTTCCTTGCACAACACACTATAATACTTAACATGGATAATTACAACATTAATGTACATGCCACCAAGCACACTCCTCATTAATGTTAATCACAAAGGAGAATTAATTGACACACTCCCCAATAGAATCATGCTTGCATCTCAAGCTATACAATCTTACACTTGAACTTCTACATATAGATTGATTCTCTCTACATTGTCATATAGAATTTCCATTTGAAATTGTCTTTCAACAAGAGCTCAATTTTCATCTATCATTTTACTTCTATGTATTCTTGTGTTTTAACTCTTATTTTATTTCATTTGTGACTTTTCATGATTGAAAAATATAAGACATCACTTCACTAAAAAATGAGAACATCTTCCAAATTAAAGAGGAAAAATTTCAAAATCTTTCTTAATTCTTCATAAACATTTTGTGTTAAAAACTTCAGTATAAAGTGTCAAATGTTTTCTTGTAATGTAATTTTTAACAATTTGAAACCCCATGGGCAGGGATATATTCTCAAAAACATGAGAAACTAAAGAGATGAATTTTAAAGAGTGAGAGTGCATGACAAATTGGAAGTGTGCCCATCAATATTCCTTTGTAACACTTTTTGCAATATTTTGAATAAGATACTATGTCACAAGATTCCTTATTATAATATAATACTCCTTTGTGAAATTTGGTACAAAATTCGGTCTTACAATATTCTTTATGACGCTATAATCATCATTTCATTCTTATGATAACTTATTATTTTAACTTAGCAATTAAGCCTAACAATAAACTCGGCCTCAAAACAATGTGTTTGGACTAATTTATGTAATCCACTAGGTTCATTCCATTGTCACTTACCTAATAAACCTTATACTTTAGGTGTATCCCCCCCAAAAAAATTAATTATTCTCACATACTAACTAGGGTGGAACACATCCCCCGCCATTGCTACTGAAGTGCCAGTGTTGTTAAAAGTGGTTGCGGGATTGCAAGCCTTGGACAACTAGAAATGTTGAGGTTCTCATGCGCTCTACGATGAGCACATGTACCCATGTTGGAGATAAATGTTACCCCCCATCCTAGGGGTAACTACAAGAGATCAAGTCTCATGGCCCACAATGAAGATAGTGATCATGTTGATGATGATGGTCAACATGTCCACCATAGAATCCCAATAACCCCCCCCCAAGATTAACTCTTCTACTTTGGATCAGTCAATCTCATCACAGTTAGTCAACACAAGTGTATAGGAGATGGTAATCCAATATCACCATGAGGTATGTTAGTCTTTTTTTCATACAAGGTGGTGTGATTAATATACTAGGAATGTGAATGAGGATCATTGGTTTAAGTTGGATAATGGATCATAAGATCGAGAATTAATGTTTGTTTCCTTGTTTCACCTTGGTGGCCAACATTTGTGCTCTAGTCACATGTTGTCACCCCCAAGGAAAAGGGGTACTATTGGGGGGGGCTCACAAGGGTAACATTTTGTTTCCCCTCCATACTTAACACTTACAATCCTAGATCATGTCATAGTGTACTAAAATTCAGTAATGGGTCATGGTTCATTCTCTCATGAGAAGAGGGGATAAATGCCCATAGGTTGATTGCAACTGCTAGAAAAAGAAGAATAAAGAAAGAATAATGCTAAAGAAAGAAACAGAAAATAACAAAGGACTCTCAAAATCCAGTCCATACTTGAGCTCTACCCTTCCCGCATTCTCCCTAGTCCCAAGCAATGATGCTATAGCTTGAAATCTTATAAAGGGGACTTGAAAATATGATAAGAGGACAATAAAAAGGATGATTAAGGGGTTGAAAAAATGTAGCGCTTAGAAATTGGTAACTCAAGAGAAATCACACCCTCCACAAAGGTGCTCATAGAAGTGGATTCAATGACACCATAAGCCATGAAGTAACCCCAATACACACCACTATCAAACTTACTCTTGAAAGGTTTTTTTATTTCCTACTTCCCCCGAGACATATCCATCTACTTAGGTCTTTTCTTTCACCATTTTTTTTGGAACACCTAATAGGGTTTGATGAAGGTCCTCCCATATTCAAACTTTCCAACTTACATAAAGTCTTGAGCTAATGTGAACTTTGAAGGGGATACTTCAAGTGAATAATTTACGTGGTTTATATATTAAGTAAAAACTTACTTTGTATGATCTGAGGACTAGTATATCTTATGAACATTATCTTTACTTGATTTCATACTTTGTTTTGATTTGGATGTCCTTGACATGGTACTTTTAAGGACACCTTAGGATTTCACCCAGGATGTTGTGCCTTTATTGTAGGTTATGGCATGTGTGATGCAGATCGTTGAGTCACCTAGTGGCTTAACACATTCAAATACTATCTCTCACATATTTTGTACCTTGGACAATGGACAAATGAGCTTTATTTTCATAGATATGGTCATGATGGCACACTTATGGGTATGAATCTTGTACTTTGGACAATGCCCGCACACATTACCCAACCATTTGATGGAGGATGTTACACTTAGTTTGGCTTGGAAAACATGTAGATATGATTTACACCCTCCTCCACCATGGACACCATCCCTCACACCTTAGACGTTGGGCCTTTTTTTTGATGATGTCATGCTAAGGTTTGATGGATATGTTGGGGTTTGATTTCCACATGGACACCACATGATGATTCGAGGTGGCATGAAAATTATCCAAATTTGATTGCACTTTGGATCATGACTCATGGCCCTGGGAGACCCTCCTTCACCCATAGGAGGCTTGACGTCACCACAAATGTGGGTTTATGATTTATATTTGCATTTATTGTTGTTGTAGAGGCTATTTTGGAGGGGTTGGCCCCACTTGTAACTTGAATTTTGTAATATCCCCATTAGAGATATACTATGATATTAATGTTTGATATCTAATTTATGTGTTTTTGTCAAACACTTTGCATTAAATATGTTTCATGTTATAACTTGGTTGGCAAGTTTTCACAAACATTTTTCATGCATTCCACTCATGGACATTTCATCAAACATGTAACATATAACCCAAGTACACATGGAGTAGAAACGACGTCATGGAATTTTTATTATGGATGGATTCACTCACAACAACAGTAAATAAATTATATTGGTTTCTATGGAAGCTTCAATACAACAATAAACACACAATAAACAAACTTAGAAACATGGAAATGATGCCACGACTCTCCTAGTAGATGATGTTTCTCTCTCCAAGAAATAACGAACCCCCCCCACCCAAGGGATGGATTGACCCTCCAATAGAGCTCTTGGTTCTTCCAAACCCTCTTGATCCTACCAAGGATACCTCATGGTTCCTCCTATTACACAACATGGCAAGGCTCGACCCTCCTCCAAAAATACCCCTATAGACCCCTAAACCACTCGAACTACAAACAGAGGGGATATGGCTCCCTCTAATGGTATCGTGACCCCCTTAGATACCTATAATACCTCACTTCCTACTACAAAAAACCTCCACAAACCTCATGGCTCTGTTGGGACTGTAATCGAGCTCTCGAATAACCCAAGCAACTGCTCCAAGTGCCAACAAACCCTCAATGAAAAAATTGTAGCCTCCTCACATCCTTACGACCTACATAAAGTGAAATCAACCCTCAAGGGATTTACACAAACCTCCTTTAGCCACGGTCCTACAAATGAACCAAATCGACCTCCTCAAAAGTCTCCACAAACCCTTCAAGCAAGTCAGTACTCAATAGACTGAAGATAACCTACAATAAGATGGATCTCCAATGAAAATTTTGGATGGATCTCCCTCTTGTCTAGCTAGAGTGGATGTTGCACCACCGAAACCAAACCAATAGTGGAAGGGTTTTTCCAAAACCCCAATGGAAAACCTTGGCTCCAAGAGCACTCCAATTAAGATATCAAATCATACTGCCAAAGTGAAGTGATGCCCCTCCTTTTATTCTTCTTCCATACCTTCTAGAAATTTCCCCCTTTTTGACCAAATCAAACATGAATCTTATTTCCCCTTTAATATTTACTTAAACATTAAAAGCCACTTTTAATGTTTAAGTAACTAATAATTTTATTTTAATTAATGTCACTTAGAAACATAACTCTTCCTATTCGAGTGACATTAAATAAATCCCCTTGACTCCCTTTCCTTAAATTACTATAGCCTATGGGATTCATATAGGATACTAATTCATCCTCCATCATTATCAAGCAGAAGGGGATATCACAGTCCTCCCTTCCCAAGATTTCTTGTCCCCAAGAAAATCCAAATCATGATGTTGTAATATTTTCTCTCCCTCCCAAGTGGCATCCTTGGCGGGAAAATCTCTCCATGCAACCGGGTACTCCTCTCTCCCTAACATCAATAATAATTTCCGGAGTTAGAATCAACTGCCCTTCCTTGTCTAGCAGAGAAATATCTACTCAAGTGATGGCAAGCCTTCTTGAGACAAGATACATGGAAGACGTTGTGGATCCTGCTACCCTATGGCAACGCCAACTCCTACGCCACCTATCCAACCCTCCTAATCACCCTGTATGGTCCATATAAGAGAGGATTCAAATTATCTACACCACTCTTCTTCAACGAGGACTGTCTATATGGATGAAATATCAAAAAGACCAAATCCCCAACTTCAAAGTTGTGCTCTATCCTATTCCTATCTACACACATCTTCTATTGATTTTGAGTGACCTGTAAGTTCTCCTTCATGACTCTCAAGATGTCCTAGATCTCCTGCAACCAATATTTGTCCTTGGGTGACCTTATCTCCCAAAATTCCAAATCCACAAATTATGGGGCATCATAGCCATACAAATTCTTGAATGGATTCATCCCGATGGACATGTGATAAGTGGTATTATAACAATGCTCCCCGAGATGCAACCACTTTATATAATCCCTATACTATCTCGACACGTACTTCTAAAAGTACCCCTCAATCAATTTTTTCACTATCTCTATCTACCCATATTTCTAAGGTGATAGATGGTACTAGGTCCCAAATTTGTCCCTGATAACCTGAACAAATCCTACCAGAATGCACTGAGAAACATGTTGTCTCAGTCACTGACTATGTACCTCAGAATACCATGTAGTTTAAACACCTCCCGGAAGAATATATACACCACCTGAGATGTGCTATACTCTGAAGGAATGGAAAAGAAGTGCACATATTTTTTCATCCTTTCCACCACCAGGTAGATACAATCCCTACCCTGTACCTTTGGCAACCCTGTAATGAAATCCCTAGAAACACTCTCCCACTTATGCTTTGGAATAGGCAAAGTTGAAGAAATCCTGCAGGATGTGTAATCTTTGACTTGTTCTACTGAAAAATTCATGCACTCCCTCACATACCAAAGAACATCCTCCTTGAGACCCTTTCAAGATAACATCTCCCTCACTTTCCTATAGGTCTTTAGATACCCTGGGTTACCTTCCAGTGGTGCGTCATGTGTTGCTTGTGGAGCCTAATTATATTCTTGATTCATAGGTATTTGTTTTCAAATGTGTTTATACCCCATGAAGACTTTACACCCTTAAAGAATGTACAATCCTCCACGTGGGGGAGTGCAGGGGGGGTTACCCCCCCTGCGGGGTCTAGGGGTGAAGCCCCCGAAGGAAAATTTTCCTTGTAAATGTATATTGTAATTTCATAGTTAATTTGGACCATTCATTATAAGGTTGCAGATATGACGGTAGAAATTATGTTAGGGTTTTTTTCCCTAGAAGGAAACCCTCTTTTATGAGGGAAATGTATTGCATCTATGTATCATGGAGAATATTGTATTATGAGAGAGGAGACTGTGAGAGAAAGAAGAGGAAGTTACAACGGGTTTGTTGTAGGTTTTATCCCTTCATTTGTTGGATAATAATAAAGAAATGACATGGCAATTTATTTGGTGGACATATCCCACACTGGGTGAACCACGTATATCTGTGTCTCTATTGTATTATGTCTCTTCTTTGTTTTATTTACACATTTGTTTTATTTTATTCCTCCACGATCCTATTTTTCTAACATCATGTATTGCCCTAGAAATCTTATCCTTGAGTGTGGACTCATGGAAAAGATAGATCATATGTTTGTAGTAGATAATGTCATCCACTACCCCATACCTATCATCCTGAATAATTCCCTCCATCGGCTCACATGCGAATGTTGTTAAGTTTTAAGCTATTATTAGGTTTCTTTTCATTCCATTAGATAACCATAGCATAGATGGGATCACTGAGAAATACACAATCACAAGAGACACATTATTTATCATGGGAAACCCTCATGGGGGAGAAAACCCATCAAAAACTTCCTTAATATAGATATCCAATACAATGCTAAGAGATAACTCAAACAAATACATAAATTCCTCTCCCAAGAATGCGCCTCTCTCTCTCTCTCTTATTTCTTCTCCAATTGCAGCTCCAAACTTGTGCTCTGATGAACAAGTGAGTGTGTGTCCAAATGAGGCTCTAGCCTCTTTGTTTATACAATCTGGCACGTGTGGACGTAGGTTTCTTTTCACTGGCAAGACCGAATTCTTATTTTGGGTGGTTATAACCACCTTTAATATATTTTGGGGCTGACTTCTTATTCTGCCTATTACAATTAGGGTTTGACCAATCCACAAAAGGGGATTTGGTCATTTACAATACCCGACATGATCAATCCGCAAAAGGGGATTGATCTAATGAATAAAACATCAATAATAATTAGAATACTCTTTGCAGTTACAATATTTCAACACTCCCCCTTAAAAAGAAGGGTATTCTACAACAACATCAGGCGAGAGAGAGGACATCATCGTCAACAACATCTTGGAGCACTGACTGGCATATGGTTAAATCATCTGAATTTTTTTCTCATCATCCACATCGTCATTCACAACGAAGAGTTGGAATGATATCATCATTTGCATCAACATGGATTAGTATGAAACTAATACATAATCATCACAACACAAGGTTGGAACATCATCACAATAATTAAGTTGGCAACACCACACATAAATTAAGATGGAATCACAACACAACAATTAAGTTGGAAACACCACACAACAATTAAGCTGGAATCTCAACACAACAATTAAGTTGGAAACACCACACAACAATTAAGCTGGAAACTCAACACAACAATTAAGTTGGAAACACCACACAACAATTAAGCTGGAAACTCAACACAACAATTAAGATGGAATCTCAACACAACAATTAAGTTGGCAAATCAACACAACAATTAAGTTGGAATCTCAACACAACAATTAAGTTGGCAACTCAACACATCAATTAAGATGGAATATCATCAGCATGAGGCTGGCATCACAACACTAGGCTGGCAACTCAACACAACACTACTCCCCCTTTCAAGGGTGGTCCTTTCGGACTATACCAAGCTTATCTCGAAAGTGCTCAAACTTTACACGAGATAGAGGTTTGGTCAACACATCAACAACTTGTTCATCCGTGCTAATATATTGGAGCTTTATGGAACCTCTATGCACCATGTCACGGAAGTAATGATATCGAATCTCTATGTGTTTTGACTTGTCATAGAACACAGGATTCTTTGTCATCTTTATACGTCTCTGGTTATCACATAGGATCATGGTTGTTTCCATCTCTAGGTCGAATAGACCAATCAACAACTTACGAATCCATATGGCTTCACAACTGGTAGAACACACAACAATGTATTATGCTTCCGTTGTACTGATAGAAATGCTTGCTTGCTTCCTACTCTGCCATGAGATCATGGCTGATCCCAAATTTAAACAACATCCTGAAGTGATCTTCCTTTCAGAGACACTTCCAGCCCAATCTGAATCAATGTACCCACTCAGTCTGAATTCATGATCTCCATCATAGTTGAGACCACAATCTAATGTACCCTTAAGGTACCTCATCACATGTTTTGCAACAACTAGGTGAACATGTCTGGGTTCTACTAGAAATTGACTCAAGGTGTTCACGATAAAACAAATATCTGGTCTGGTGTTCATCAGATACATCAACGATCCAATGATCTGTCTATACAGTGTGGCATCAATAAATTCTGACAAAGTGTCGACTAGAAGCTTCAACTTCATTTCCATGGGTGTATTCATGGACTTTCACTTCAACATATCAAATCCCTTCAGGATCTCAACTGCATACTTCCCTTGGTTAAGGAATATTCTCTCCGGGATCTGCCATACCTCAAGACCTAATAAATAATGCATTAGGCCAAGGTATTTCATCTCAAATTCTACAACGAGCTTCTTCTTACATTCGATAATGAGATTTTCTTCTCCAGTTAAGATTAATTCATCCACATACAACAACAATATTACCGACTCATCATTCATAACCTTGAAGTAGAGGTTAGAATCTGCTTTACTCTTGGTAAAGCCCAAGCTCATCAGAAAACTGTCTATCCTTCCATACCAAGCTCTAGGAGCTTGCTTCAATCCATACAGAGCCTTTTTCAACTTGCAGACATGATTCTTCATTTCTTCAACTTTAAATCCTTGAGGTTGTTCTATATACACTTCTTCTTCGATCACACCATTTAGGAAAGTTGTCTTTACGTCCATCTGGTGTAACTTCCACTTCATCTTAGCTACAAGGGCTATGATGGTTCTGATCGAAGTGTATCTGGCTATAGGAGCGAATGTCTCTTCATAGTCAATCCTTCCTTTTGAGAAAATACACGAGCAACAAACCTTGCTTTATACTTCTCAATACTTCCATCAACATCATGTTTTATTTTGAAAATCCATTTGGAAGATACCACATCCTTGCTCTTCAGTCTAGGAACTATTTCCCATACATCATTCTTTATTATGGATTGATATTCTTCTGTCATGGCATCTTCCCATTCTTTCTTATGAATGGCTTCTTCAAAGCAGGTAGGCTCCTTCTCTAGGAGATCACACATCAAAGCCAGATAATTGGAGAATGGCTTAGCTCTCTTCACCTGTCTTGTGGTTCCTTCGAGAACACCATACTTCTCTCTATCTTGAATAAGCTCCCTAGCCCAAGCGAGTTTTCTCTTATGGGAGATCGCCATTTGAGGAGGTTCTTGAAATTATAGTATGTCATGATCTTCTATAATTTCCTCATCAGGGGAAGCTATGACTTCCCTCACTGGTTATGCAACTCTGGGAACCTCCCTCACTGATTCTGCAACTCTGGGAGCTATAGGTTCCTCTTCATACCCTTTTTCAAGCTGGCATCTTCTTGATTTCTTGAGTGTTTCATATTCATCAAAGGTCACATCCTTGTTGATCTCAATGTGATTGTGACCTTCTATATAAACCCTGAAGGCCTTGAAGACCTCACAATATCCCACAAATATTTCCTTCTTTCTTGAAGGGTCCAACTTGTTTCTTTTCTCTTTCAGAATATGTACAAATACTGGGCATCCAAATATTTTGAGATGGCTTACTTTTGGCTTCTTTTTGGAGAACATCTCTTCAGGGGTCTTGAACCCAAGTGCACTATGGGATAATCATTTTTGTACATATACTGTTGTTTTTGCTGCTTCTGCCCATAAGCACATTGGAATATCTTGATCATGGATCATGGTCTTCATTGCTTCCATTATAGTTATGTTCTTTCTTTTTGCCACACCATTTTGTTGAGGATTGTAAGGAGTGGTGAGCTCCCTCTTAATCCCAACATCTTTGAAATAGTTTACAAATTCTTTTGAGGTGTATTCTCCTCCATTATCTAACCTAAGTATCTTGATCTTTCTTTCAGAAATATTCTCTATCAAGGCTTTGAATTCCTTGAATTTACTGAACACTTCATCTTTTGATTTCAAAAAGTAAACCCAGGACTTGCGAGAATAATCATCAATAAAGGATACATAGTATACATACCCACTAATGGAGGATGATGGAATTGGGCCACACACATCTGAGTGAATGAGTTCTAAGACTCCTTCTTCTTTACTGTCTCTCTTTGGAAAAGGGTTCTTGATGTTCTTCCCTTATGCACACCCATTTCACACACCTTCATGGTCAACCTTGAGTTTAGGTAGACTTGTGACTGCCTTGCATACATACGGTAATGCCTTGTAGTTGATGTGTGCTAATATTCTATGCCAAAGTTTACATGGATTCTCAATGGCATGGGTCATGGCTGCTTCTGAGTGACCCTTTAGCTTATACAAGCCACCTTCTTCTTTTCCAATGACGATAGCTTCTTTCATGGTTTTACCCTTAGCTCAAATAAGAATTGCTCCATCTATAAAGGAAATTTTGAAGCCTTTCTTTTCTAAATCTGACATGGAGAGTAGGTTCTTTTTCAAACCTGGTACATAGAGTATGCCCTTCATCTTCATTGGAGTCCCTGAATTAAGCTTGTAGTTTGATTCTCCCACTCCCTTGATAGGGTATTGATAATCATCTCCAAGTGTAACTTTCCAAGAAAAGTTCTTTTCTGAAATGTAAGAGAGAATATCTCTTTGACCTGTCATGTTCTTGGAAGCACCACTATCAATGACCCAAGTGTCCTCTCCAGGTGATACTGATCCTGAGAGGGCCGAGATTAAGACATATTCTTCAATGCGTTCTCTTATCATCTTTGCGGGTGGCTCTTCATATTCAACTGCATGGGCATGGTTCCTCTTATTTTTCCTCTTGTATTCTTCTCATCTAGCTGGAGAATGTCTTGCAATATGTCCCATATTGTCACAATGGTAGCATTGGAAAGATGAGAAGTCTCTTTCTTTTCTTTTTTCTTTCTTCTGGAACCTCTTAGGTTGAGATTATTTATGTATGAATTTGTTTTGGGGGTGAGACTCTTTATGGGTTTCTTTCTGGAAGTAAGACTTCTTTCTTCCTCCTTTAGTGTGAGTAGCTAGGGCTTGATCTTCATCTATTGATAATAAATCTTCATGGTTAGCTACTCTTGTTTCTTCTTGAATACAATCTTCCCAAAGACTATCAAATTTTAGTTTCTCTGTTCTAGCACAAAAAGTTGGGATAATGCATCCCAAGGTCTTGTGAGACCATTAAGGGCCGTCATTATGAGTTCGTCTTCATCTATGGTATCTCCAATTGCTTCTAGCTGTTCTTTGAATTCTGATATTCTGGAGAAATATTCTTGGATCGATTCTCCTTTTTGCATCCTTGTATTCTTGAGTTGGGTTCTTAGATTGATCTTACGGTTTATGTTCTTTCCTTCATATAATTTGGTTAGGGAATCAAACATTTATTTTGGAGTCTTCTTTGAAGACACTTGAGGAATAAAGTGATCTTTGATAGAATCTACAATGATTCTCTTAGCCCTAATTGTGTCCTTTTGGTGCTTTGATTTCTCTGCAGCATCGGTGGGTTCTGGTACTTCTTCTTTGATGAATCTTGCTATGTCTTTCTCTTCAAGAATGAGTCAAATTATATACTTCCAGGCACATAAGTTTTCCACACCTTCTAGATTATCAACAAGCTTAGTGGTTGCAAACATATTTTACCTGGAGCTAGGAAAATGACCAAAAAATGGCAATGCTCAGAATTGAATTTTGAACTTACCAGGAGGTGTGCTTGGCTGAGGCAAGTAGTCTGGTCTGGTTGGATTTAAGAAAATCCAACTTTTACCCCTTCAAACTTGATCAACAGATTTCTGGACTGGTGCTTCTGGTTTTTTGGTACTTCTGGTACTTTTGGTACTCTAGTTTTCTAGTAGTTCTGGTACTTTGTGAAATCTAGGGTTTCACTTTCTGGGAGATCTATCCACTGAAAAGTTGCGCTGAGGATGCCAAAGTGATCCTTGAGGAAGGGCGCACTTTTCTATATGGTTTTGGGGCTGAAATACTTCTTCAACAAAAAGCCCTAATTTTCATGTACGACAACAGTGACATTTTTCACTTTCTCTTGTGAGAGATGCTCTCTTTACCTAAGATCTGATACCATGTTAAGGTTTAAGCTATTATTAGGTTTCTTTTCATTTCACTAGATAACCATAGCATAGATAGGATCACTGAGAAATGCACAATCACAAGAGGCACATTATTTATCCTGGGAAACCCTCATGGGGGAGAAAACCCAACAAAAATTCCTTAATATAGATAGCCAATACAATGCCAAGAGATAACTCAAACAAATACAGAAATTCCTCTCCCAAGAATGTGCCTCTCTCTCTCTTCTTTCTTCTCCAACTGCAGCTCCAAACTTGTGCTCTGATGAACAAGTGAGTGTGTGTCCAAATGAGGTGCTAGCCTCTTTATTTATACAATCTGGCACGCGTGGACGGAGGTGTCTTTTCAATGGCAGGGCCAACTTCTTATTCTGGGTGGTCATAACCACCTTTAATATATTCTAGGGCCAACTTCTTATTATTCCTATTACAATTAGGGTTTGACCAATCCGCAAAAGGGGATTTGGTCATTTACAATACCTGACATGATCAATCTGCAAAAGGGGATTGATCTAATGAATAATACATCAATAATAATTAGAATACTCTTTGCAGTTACAATATCTCAACAAATACATTCTTGGAGTATTCCACCAAGAGAATGGACTTCTAATCCACTTATATTTATGTCATGGAGAAGGCTGCAGGTCTCCTGGAAAGGGTGTCATCAACTACGTTCTTATTTCCCTTCACATACTCAATGTTAAAATAATATGCATGCACCTTAATCACTAATTTATGTGGCCTCTTGTTTAGGTCCCTCTGATCCAAGAAATATCTCAAGTTGTTGTGGTTAGTCCTAACCACAAAACGTTCTCCCACCAGGTACTGTCTAAATTTGTCCAATGCATGCATGAAGGCCAACGTATCCTTTTCATAAATAGGATAAAGCTTCTCTGGCTCCCTCATATTTCGACTCTCAAAATCTATGGGGTGTTGATTCTGCATCAACATTGTTCATATCCGCTCACCAGATGCATCACACTCTAGTACAAATGGCTGTGAGAAGTATGGAACTGATAACACTGGGAAAGTGCTCATCACCTTCTTCATCCTATCAAATGATACATGTCAAGTGAGATCTGTCAATGGTGCACCCATTTGTGAAAATCCTTTCACAAAGAGCCTATAATACTTGCATATCATGAAGAACCCCCAAAACTATGTAAGTGATATGGGAGTGGGCCAGTATAAGATCAACTGGATATTCTCTTAATGCACCTGGACTCCTTCAACACCAATCACATGTCCTAGATAGAGGATTTATGTCAGCCCAAACTCACACTTTTCCTCCTTGGAAAATAGTGATTACTCCTCCATAATGTTGAGAATCTCATCCACATGCCTCAGATGCTCCTCCTAAGTCCTCATGTAGATCAAAATATCTTCAAAGAACACTAGTAGGAACTTCCTCAATTGCTTGTTGAAGATATGGTTTATACATGACTGGAATTTAGTTGGTGCGTTAGTCAACCTGAAGGGTATGACTAGAAAATCGTAGCACCGGTAGTGACATTTTATTTTTTTCTTATGGATGTCCTCCTCTATAACCCTAATCTGATGGTAATCTCATCGAAGATCAATCGTTTAGAAGTACATCGCCCCATGTAACTCATTTACCAACTCATTAATAATGGGTATCGAGTATCGATTTTTTATGGTTTTCTTATTTAATTCCATGTAGTCGATGCACATCCTCATCGTTCCATCCTTCTTCTTCACCAGTACCACTAAATAAGCATAGGGACTAGAACTAGGCTTGATGTGCCCCATATCCAAAAGATCTTGTATGGACTTCTCTATTTCTTCCTTAAACTTCTTCAGATGCTTGTATGGTGTGGTGATCACATGATTTCCCCCCTCCTCTAATTCGATGGCATGCTCAAATCCCTTGTCAGGTGGTCTCCTTGCTGGTAGTATCCCGAATACTCTGTCATGATTCCCAAGCATCTCTTGTATTTCCACATGACAGTGTTGGCGATCTCAAGATGGCTTCTGCATAGTGATAAAGCACTATTTTGTGTAAGCCACGTCCCTGTGTCTAAAAATGGCTTCCATGCATTTACTTGATACGATCCTGGGAACTCTTGTTTTCATACCTCTCAAAATAACTCGTTGACCATATTTATCCCTAAACTCCATCCTCATGTCATGATAGTTTGCGTGGATATCTCCCAATGAGAACAACCACTGAACACCTAACACCACATGGGTGTTTTCTAAATCCACGACATAAAAGTCACCGATCAACATATAGTTTCCTAATGTCACATCCAATCCCCTGATCCTCTGAGTACGCGTCATGTTTTTACCCATATTATACTACCACGTTGAACCCCTCGAAGTCCTTTGCAGGGATGTGTCTCCTAGTGACACATGTTGCATCAATGAAGTTATGGGTGGCCCCACCATCAATCGATGATGTGACTCGCTGCCCCTGCAAAATGCCTCTAACCCTAAAGGTGTAATATTTGGGGACTCCTAAAAGTGTGGCAATTGTCACTCTCTCAACACCCTCCTACAATGATGTCTTCTCTGTAATCTCAAGGTGTGGTGGCTCACCACTACTTTGTCCATTGTCTTATAAGTGAGTTGTCTCATCATCATTGTCCTCCTCCTCATCAGAAAGCACCTCAATATAATGGACGTTACCTTTTCCCATGCATCGGTGACCCATCTCCCAAGGTTCTTTGCAAATATAATAGAGCTTCTTCCTCCTCATCTCTCTCCAAGTATCCTCATCCATCTAGTCCTTCCATGTCCATGTCCTCTGGGGAGGATTCATCACCTGACCCTTCTATGGAATAAAGGGTTTCAATGGTGCCTTATTGGATACTGTGTCTGCCATGTATTGGGTCCTCATGATAGTGTCCTATAGTTTGATTGGCATGAAATCCTTCACCCAACCTCACAAGGGTTCAACTAAGCCCTCCGTGAATAAAATTACGAGCCTCTACTCAGAGATATCAATCACGATGACTGCCATCCTCTGAAACTCTATGTTGTATGCCTCTGGTGTACCTATCTTCTTTATCTACACCCACTCCCTGAAGTGGATCTCTAAACCCTTCTTACCGAACCTGTCCATCAATATGTGGGTGAAATCCATATATGATGTGATGTTGGAATTCCCTAGAGTAACTAGCCCATGGTGCCAACACTCATGAGCTTCTCTTTACAAGTGTAGGGTGGAAAAATTAATTTCCTCTGCCTATGTCATTGGGTTAATTTGGAAGTTTCGAACTTATGTACCCATGTTCGGGCTGTGCGCCTATCGGATCTGTCAAAATATGAGATAGTCAACTTCCCTACCTTGCGCAGAAGATCAAATTTTTATTGGTTTTGTGCTATCCTAGTCATGTTTCTCATCCCCAGGTTGTAGTAATCATGGTAATACATAGATACCTAGATCTCCTCCTATAACACTTGATAATCCATGAAGTAGGTAGTGACCTCGTCAACCGAACCCTACTGTCTTTGTGCTCCTATAGGTTTATCCTCAAGGAATGGTGGAAATAACGGCCTGGGTATTTTCCTTCTTCCTATATGTAGAATAATCTATGTTGGAATATGGGTATTGCTACCCTCTACATGAGTCCTACCTCCTCTATGGATTCCCTCTGCATAGATCCCATTAGTACCTCCATGGTTTTGATTCACCTGATTGTCGGTAACAAATTGTGTTAAGAGTTGTGTTAATTGATCCTAACCACTGACTACTTGTTGTTGGCCCTTGGCTATGGTCTCTAGAAGCTGTAAGGCCATGTCCTCATTATGGTCTCCTATAATTCCTTCTACTTATACCTCCTCTGATGATTCTGATCCTGGGATGGGTTGTGCCCCACGTCCTCTAGTTCTCGTGTAAGTGACAACCTTCTTTCCTTTTGGTATCAATGCCTCAAGAAATCACAGGCTATCAATACCACCGGCTCTAATACCATTGTAATATCCCCAATAGAGATATACTAGGATATTAATTTTTTGATATCCAATTTATGTGTTTTTGTCAAACACTTTGCATTACATATGTTCCATGTTATAACTTGGTTGGCAAGTTTTCACAAACATTTTTCACGCATTCCACTCATGGACATTTTTTCAAACACATAGCATATAACCAAAGTACACATGGAGTATAAAAGACATCGTGACATTTTTATTCTGGATGGATTCACTCACAATGACAGTGCACAAATTCTATTGGCTTCTATGGCAGCTTCAATACAACAATAAACACACAATAAACAAACTTAGAAACTCGGAAATGATGGCACGACTCTCCTATTAGATTATGCTTCTCTCTCCAATAAATAACGACCCCCCCTAAGGATGGATCGACCCTTCAATGAGCTCTTGGTTCCTCCAAACCCTCTCGACCCTGCCAAGGATACCTCACAGTTCCTCTTGACACACGGCCTGCCAAACAGAGGCTCGATCTTCCTATGAAAATTCCCCTTATGGACCCTTAAACCACTCGATCTGAAAACATAGGGGATATGGATCCCTCTAATGGTGTTGTGCCCCCCTTAGATACCCACAATACCTCCCTTCATGCTGCAGAAAACCCCCACAACCCTCACAAATTTTATGGGACTGTAATCATGTCCTCTAATAACCCAAACAACCGCTCCAAGTGCCCACGAACTCTCAATGAGACAATCACGGCCTCCTCACAACTTTATGGCTAGAATAAAGTGAAACCAGCCCTCAAGGGATCCACACAAACCTCCTCCAGCTATGGTCCTACAAATAAACCAGATCGATCTCCTCAAAAGGATCCACAAACCCTATGAGCAAGAGGATACTCCTTGGACTGATGATACCCTGCAATAAGATGAATCTCTAATGGAAATCCTGGATGGATCTCCCCTTGTCTAGCTAGGGTGGATGTTGCACCACCGAAACCAAATCAACAGTGGAAGGGTTTTTCCAAAACCACAATGAAAACCTTGGCTCCAAGAGCACTCCAATTAAGAGATCAAATCATAATGCCAAACTAAAGTTCTACCCCTCCTTTTATTCTTCTTCCATGCCTTCTATAACGTCCCACCTTTTTGACCAAATCAAACATGACTCTTATTTCCCCTTTAATATTTACTTAAACATTAAAAGTCACTTTTAATGTTTAAGTAATTAATAATTTTATTTTACTTAATGTCACTTAGAAACATAACTCTTCCTATCCGAGTGACATTAAATAAATCCCCTTGACTCCCTTTCCTTAACTGATTATAGCCTATGGGACTTGTATAGGCTACCAAGTCATCCATCGTCACTATCAAGTGGAAGGGGACATCACAAACTTATGACATTTGGACAAATTTATAGGGTTTACCTTATATAAATAAGGCTAACACTTCAAGTCATTTCATAATCACTTTTCTCTCACACTTGTGAGTGGGAGCTCTAAAAAAGTTTGTTATCTTTCTTTGGCTTCTTGGATCTAGTGTGCTACTCTTGGAGGAGGATTGTTTGTAGATGCTTTTCACTTCTTGGATGATCTTTGGTTGCAAGTAGGGTTTCTCTTGGCATAGCAACTTGAATAAGTGAGTAGTTTTCTTTAATTGGATAAGTTTGCTCATGGTATAATTGTTAATTGCTATCTTATTGCATGTTACTTTGTTCTAGTAAAACCCTAGGAATGAGGCATAACTCTTTCTCTCCTTTAATACTTTGTTTTTCAAAGCTTGGTGAAAGCATTAAGAGACCTAGTCTCTTGCTAAGATTCAAAAGCCTAAGTCCCAAGAGGCTTTGCACCTTAGGGTTTTGATCTTAGTCATTTGATCCTTGACCTATGTTATCAAAAAGAGGGAAAACGACAACTAGGGCCCAAGAGGCTTTGCACCCTAGAAATCGTTCTCTTGAAGGCTTTAGTCCCAAGGCCCAACATTCTTTGCACCTCAGGGTTTGAACCTCATTATTCTTGATTATCTAAGTCTTTCTTCAAAGTGTAGCATGCTTGACTCAATAGCCCTATAAAATCAATGACACTAGTCTAGAACTCTCCTTGTGGTGAAAACTCTCTTAGAATTAACTTAGAATTAACATTCTCTCTCTCTAAGTAATTTGACTAACTCTAATAACTCTAACCCTAGAAAAAAAATGATATTTATTGTTGTTGTTATAAAAGCTTGCTACAGACACTAGAGTTTACTTTAATTGCTACATACTTGAAATAGTGGCTAAAGATACTCATAATCATAGTCTAGCAATTGGATGCTATTGCACTTGTTGAAGGCTTAATTATTATGCTCAATTGCTATATTTATGAGTATTTTTTCCTATTGTTGTTACAAAACATTAATTGTTGTTACACATTGTCTCACTACTATAATTTTGCAACATCAATTGGATTTATTGATTATCTAGTATTTAAGAGGTTATTAATGAGCTATATAAGTTGGTAATTGTCTATTTTATTCTTTGGATTGTTTATTGTCTCATGAACCAATAACCTCGTTACATTCCTTACCTTTCCTAGACTTAGACCTAACATCTAGGTGATCAAGATAGGGGGTTGTAGGATTGGTTGAATCTTACTACTTGATCCCTTGAGGTCACAAGGGAAGTCTTAGTCGTGTTGGAGATCCTTCCATCACTAAAACGAGGGAAGTATCTACTTAGGTGATAGTGGTAAAAACTTCCAGTTGTTACACATATATGTATCTTGTGGAGGCTTTGTACAAGTACAAATCCTGTGATAACAATACCCATAAATATTCCTTTGTAACACCATTTTTAATTTTAAAGATTGAAATGTATATTAAAATGTAGAAAACTTTGTTAATCTTAATAGTCCTTAATATGCAAATTGTAAAATGTTTGGCTATATTTCTATAAAAATATTCAAATTTATAAAGATTTTATATAGTTTCTATAAAATTTTGGTTATTTTTCTTCGAAAAATCATAAAAAAATTAGCTTAAATTTAACCCCCAAAATTTTTAGACTTACACTTATTTCAATATTTTGAATTTGAACAAGAAATTGTCACAAGATTTCTTATTACAATCTAATACTCCTTTGTGAAATTTGGTATAAAAGTTGGTCTTACAAGATTCTTTAAAACACTCTAATCATCATTTCATTCTTAAGATACCTTATTATTTTAACTTAGCAATTAAAGGTAACAATGAACTAAGCCTCAAAACAATGTGTTTGGACTGATTTAGCCAATCCACTAGGCTCATTCCATTGTAATTTTCCAAAAGTATATTTTAATTATACTCACATACTTAATAAATTAACCTTTCATCAAACATAAATTAATCTTTCTTCAAACACCAAACCTTTTAGTTTATTTTTCATAAAAACTTTATAAATTCAAAATTATTTTTCATAAAAACTTTATAAATTCAAAATGTTTTTTTATGCATTTCATATTTTATAATTTATATAATCTTTTTTTTTTAAACATTATTTCAATCTTTCTTTAATTTTTTATCAACAATCTCTTTTTAGATTCACTTATAAACTACTTCCTCACTTTACAACATCATATTTTTTTTACAAAATATTATATGTGAATTTTCATCCTTTATCTACATTTTCTGACAATTTAATTTATTCTCTAGATCCATTTTAAAGAAAATAATAATACAATTCAATGTGTAATCACACTAAACCTTAAATTGAATTTTCATTATCTGCATCACTGTTCTCAATTTTTTTTTATTTTATACTGTTTTTAACTTTTATTTTTTAATGAATAATATTTTTTTTAAAATAACAATAAAATTTAACACATATATGTTAGTATTCTTTACCATTTCATTTTCATCTTTTACTTTCATATTTCATTACACAACAAGAATCTTACTACACTGATAATCCATCAAATCTTCTTAACCAAACAAATGTCATGATTGCATTACTTGGAAAAAAAACATATCAAAATGTAATGAAATTCAACATGGTATCACAATGCCCGAATGTTATAGTCCCAAATCAGTGTAAAACTCTCACATGACTTACTAAAGTAATAACTAGTTTGATACCAGCCATAGTATAATTTAAATTTTCTATAACATGGTATTCATTGACTCCATTTTTATCTTATATCATTTAAACAATGTCATTTTAACTTATATTATTAGGTTTATTTAAATATTTACATGTATATAATAATAATAAAAAATTGGGCTTGAAAATTTGGAATAAAAATAAAAATATATTAATTTTTATATAATATTCTTTCCATTACAATATATTCATTATGAACATTATTTATGTTATTATGAAAATTGAACCCAAGTGATAAAGATAACAATCATTCATAAGAACCATCTAAACTATATCCAATTAACATATATATATTAATTTATATTATCATTATATAATATTATTAATATTTTTCTTTCTTAATTTAATTTTTAATATAAAAATCTACAACATCCAAACAGTAAAAAAAACACTTACCTAATCTCTATCAAAACTATCTCATTGAAAACTCAAACAAGAAAATGCACTACATAGTCAAATCACATCAAACGCATTGCATTCATCTCATCTGAACTTAGCAATATCCACCCTGTTACATACCCTATTATATAACATCCAATGCTACTGTGATGGTCATATAGACAGCCAGATCTAAATTTAAGCCGTTAAATCTGAATTATTTTCAGATTTAACAGCTTATATCTAAAATCTAATAGTTTATATACCACCCAATATTGAATTGTTTTCAAATCTAATAGCCTATATACTACCTAACATTAAATACTACTTAACAGAGTGAATATACCACCCAATATTGAATTGTTTTCAAATCTAATAGCCTATATACTACCTAACATTAAATACTACTTAACAGAATACTTAACAGAACAGAATGAATATTCGCTAATCTGTATCATAACTATCCCATTGGAAACTCAAACAAAACAAAAAAAGAATGCCCAACATACTCAAATCACATCACGCCCATTGCATTCATCTCATCAGGACTAGCAATATCCACCCTGTTAGCATCCAATGCTATGGTAGGGGGTGGTCGTATATATAGTCAGATGTGAATTAAGCCGTCAGATCTGAATTGTTTTCGGCTCTAACAGCCTATATACCACCTAGCATTAAATGCTACTTAACAGGGTGGATAGTGGCCGCCTCTCATTTCAGGTGTGCTGGAATCAGACATCAAAAAATACAACAAAGCTACTTTAATGATTCCTCTCTCTGTCCAATCAACCCAATCTGTTCCGAACACCCTTATACAGCTTTCATACCATTGTTTCTCTGCTGCATGAGCTTCCAATTAAAAATGGTGCGCGGAGTATTATTGCTGCAACAAAAAATTAACAAGTTCGTCCACAAAACGCAGATCTGGAATAAACTCTGTACTGAAAGAGTAAAAAACACTGATTATCCTTTCTTAATGTTAAAAGAGGTTGTGATGACATCCTCAATTAGCAAGGGGCAGAGAGACTCAATTCCATGGCTTTAATACCATGTTGGAAATGAAAACAGATGACTATGATTTCCAATATGGTATCAGAGCGATGAAATTAAATCTATCTTCTCACAAATATGATATATGATGTTCCCAGTATTATTGTGCCATATATATATAGTACCAAATACCAAATATGCAAAAGAGCACTCTGACATACCTATCATGTCTACCACTTTATTTAGTATTCTCAACAACCAACCTATGTCATATTTAATAATAACTAATACAATACATATGATATTTAATAGTTGCACTATATTTAGCGTTGTCAGCAACAAACATGTTTAACAGTTTCAATTAATTATTTATCCTGTATTTAATATATTTTTAGCTATTTATTTAGTTTTTAATATATCTGATATTTAATAGTTTTATTTGATAATATCTCTAATTATTTATCCTATATTTAATATATTTTAGCAATTTTTTTTTAGCTATTAATATATAATATATCTGATATTTAATAGTTTCATTTGATAATATCTTTGATGATTAATTATATATAGAAGACTAAGATGATGGACCAATTAAGTGGTTTAGTAAAGTAAGATATGAAATTAAGGATAATAAAAATTACAAGTAATAATTAATATTTCATTATGAATATTTAGACAGGTTTCAAACAAATCAATAATTAATACTTAAGAATTGTAATACTTTTTTCATCTTAATGTATGTAGTTGATTTATTGTATTATTCTAAATTGATTTTAACTTCATATCTATGAAATATTAGGAAGAGTCAAATAGAAATTGAGATGAATGTTTGTCATTAAAAAAATAAATTATAGGTCAGCATTAGGCACAAAGGTAACGCATTTTTGTCATGTTGGATTGTAAAATGCACCTCACTTCTATGGATGTAATAAGTTGGATGAAAATGTAATGGCTCATTTGATTAACTAAATTTTAAATTTAAGTGATGAAGAAATGAGCACCCCACAACCTATCTAATTGATATTCCACAAAGTATATTTGTTTTTAATGTAGATTGTATTTAATGCATGGAAATTCACACATCCTCCATACACCATTTTTTAGTAGTTGTTAAGAATTAGACCACAAGCAAGACTAAACAATATCTTGTGGAAAAGCCTTAAACCATTCTCTATTGCACATTGAATTGATCTTATGATATGAATTTATAGTACATACATTGGACCACTTCTAGATCTAGATCTAGATCTCACTGACAACTCACCAGTGGATCATGACAACACCTCATCAACAAACAAGGTTTACAACTCGTATCAATGTGGTCCCGGACTTTGTGATTGTCTAAGGATTCACAGTCCAACATTCATCCCCTTAATCACTAGTCTGAATAATTGTACCAGTAACAACACAATAACTAGTATCATCTTCAGTTTGAAACTGTTGAACTGAGCTTTGATGAAGATATGCCTGAAAAATCGCCAATATCTGAATAGTTCATCTAGAAGTGAACAACTGCCATGTCTAAACATTCTCATTCTTTTGATTTGAGTAGACCAATTGCTATGTTAGAATTCCCAAATGTTGATTGATTTTTATGAATGATAGGACTTTGAATCTTGAAGCTTGACTGTCATCATTGATGTCTAATATCCCCCCCCATCAAATACAAGGTGAGAAGTTCGTTGAAGTTGGTTGACAACATCCAAGCTTGAGCTTTGGATTATTTATGTGGTGGTTTTTTATGACCACTAACCATCTTCACTTGAACAATGTGGTGGTTTTTGGTTTACCACTAATCATCATCACTTCATACTTGAAAGTTTAAGAGAGTTTCATTTTCATCAATGTGATCCCCCCCATTAAGGTGTGGAGAGTACCATCTTTGATTCATGTTTTAATTTTAGAGAACATGTAGAATTGGACTTGGATCATGTCCAAAATCATTTGAAATAGTTGTTGGAAAGATTTTTATTGTTGTCATTTCTTCTTGCAGTTGTGTCTTTATCTTTGTCTTGACTAGATGGTACGACTGATGCAACTTCTTTGTTAGGTATCAGATCTATTATAATAAGTAGAAAACAAAAATACTACAGAAAATACTAGCAAAACAACAAAATGTAGAGAACCACAATACCAAAAATGATACCTTCATTGATAGAAAACAATGTTCACTTGTGTCTTTGAGGGGGAAACCTCCAGCATAGCAGTCAAGAAAATGATTTTTCATTCCCACTACTCTTATTTATACTAATTCTATCTTCTAAAGAACATTCTAAAGGAAGATCTTTCTAAAAGGGGAAGCTTCTATTAAGTCTTCTTACATTGACTTGTTCACATTTATTAAATAGGCCTTAATAACTAATGTTGGATTTTATTACATGAAAAATATATTATTCTACCTACGTAAGGGGTTAGGGAGGTTAGGTCCCTAACATGCCCCCGCCCCTCCTTTAAGAACAACATTGTCCTCAAGGCTTGAGATGAGGAAATTGTTGCAGAATGGTGGTTGAATCTTAGGTGGCATCTTCTGGAGTTGCATCTTTCCACTAAAATAACACTTCCTTGATGGTGCATTGACGAAGACGACACTCTCAATGGTCCAAGATTGCTTGTGGTTGCAACCAAATGTAACCTTCTTCATCCAACTCAGGGAAACTGGTTTGAGTGTGGCACTTAGTTCCAATCACTTTCTTTAAGCATGAGACATGAAAAACAAGATGGAGCTTAGAATAATTGGGCAAAGCTAACTAGTAGGCCCCAGTCCCCACTCACTTGAGATTTGTATAAGGACCGTAAAATTTGAGAGAAAGTTTCTAACAATGTTCAACTTTGAGTGAAACCTACTTATAAGATTGCAGACGAAGAAACACCTGGCCCCCTTCAACAAATTAACGTTCAGAAAGAACCTAATATTCTTGTTTCTTCATGTGATTCTAATCCATGACCAAATTTTCTGTGAGGGTACAGAGAATACCCTCTCGGACTGTAATATTTTTGTCAACCTCCTAAACCTTCGAAACACCTAGCATGTATGAGAGAATTAATGGTGGATTTTTTCTACATACAGCTTCAAAAGGAGTCATGTGATTAGTTGTATGGTAAGATGTGTTGTACCACCATTCAACTAAGGGTAACCACTAAGCCCACTATTTTTTTCTTTCAGATGAAAAACACCGCAAATATGTTTCCAAACACTTGTTGACAAATTCAGTTTGGCCATCAATTCGGGGATGATAGGAAGTGTCAAGATGCAATTGGGTTCCCTGGAGCCTAAACAATTCTTTCAAAAAATTGTTGGTGAAAGTGGGATCTTTGTCAGAGACAATAGAATGAGGCATGCCATGAAGTTTGAAGACATTATCCATGAAACTTTGAGCCACTATGAAGGTGGTGAACGAGTGTCGAAGAGCACAGAAATGGGCATATTTGGAAAGATGATCGACTTCCACCATGATGACTAACTTATTTCCCAATTTAGGTAAGCCAACAATGAAATCCATAGAAATATCCCCCCAAATAGCAGGGGGAATCATAAGCGGTTGGAGTGTGCCTGGGGATTTGACTATTTATCCCTTGTTGTGTTGACAGACAACACATTCAACCATAAATGTCTGAACATCCTATTTCATACCATCCCCCAAAAATGAATGTTTGACCCTTTCATAGGTTTTGGTAAACCCTGAATGCCCAGCTGTGGGTGAAGCATGAAGCTCATAAAGCACTGTGGATTTAAGTTGTGACTATTTTCTTAAATGCAGATGACCTTTGTAGTGAAGCTCTTCATTGTGCCAAGAGTACCCTAGAGAAATCGGAGAATGGTGTTTCAATTGTTGGATCAGGCGAGGAATTTTGGGGTCTTGCAGTCATTTGTGGCGAACAACTTGGAGCCAATTTGGTACAATGAAGGAGAGGGAAAAGAGGGACCCTTCTTCTCCATACTTTCTAGAAGAGCGTCAACAACCACATTTTATTTTCCCTTCTTGTGAATTATCTCATAATCATATCCAAATAGCTTGGTCACCCATTTTTGTTGCTTCGGAGATGAAATTTGTTGTTCCAAAAAATACTTGAGGCTCTGATTATCAGTTTTAATTTGGAAGTGTTGCCCCAATAGATAAGGACGCCAAATATCCACAACGTGTAGAATAACCAAGATTTACTTTTCATAGATTGATTGGCCGAAATGTCTCTCTGAAATTTGTTTGCTATGAAATGCAAATGCCTTCCATCTTGCATGAGGACTGCCCCAGTGCCTTTCCCTAAAGCATCACATTCCAGGACAAAAGTCTTGGTGAAGTATGGAAGTGAAAGGACACAAGTTGTGCACATAGCCTCTTTCGAGGCATGGAAGGATTGATCATCTGCTTGAACAAACTTGTGATAATAGCCCATTAAACCCAGAAAACCATGCAATATCTTAAGATTTTTAGGGTGAGGCCAATCCTTCATAGCTTTAATTTTCTTAGGATCCACCCGTACTCCATCCTTGCTGACAATATGACCCAGGTACTCCACTTACAAGGCTCCAAAGGCACATTTATATTGTTTAAGGAAAAGTTTGTGCCGAGAGAGTAGATGGATAATTTGATCCACATGGGAAAGATGGGATTGCCAAGTTTTACTATAGATGAGAATATCATCAAAGAAAAATAAGACAAAATGACAGAGGAAAGGGCGAAAGACATGATTCACGAGACTTTGAAAAGTGGAGGGCATGACCAAGAACTCATAGTGACCCTCATGAGTTCTAAATGTTGTCTTGGGAATGTCTTCCTCTTTCATAGGTATAATGGTAGCCAAAATGGAGATCAAGTTTAGTAAAGTATTGAGCATCGCTCAATTCATCCAATAGGTCATCAATGACAGGAATGGGAAATGTGTCTTTGATGGCGAGTTTGTTGAGGGCGCAAAATTCAGGCCCCATGTGCCAATTGCATTATTTATTGAGTACCATGACCACTGGATAAGAATAAGGGATGATATTAGGACGAATATCACTTGCTTCGAGCAATTATTGAACAATTTTCTCAATTTCATTCTTCTGGGAAAAGGGATTATGATAAGGGATAACATTGAGAGGAAGACTTCCCAGAACAAGAGGAATGGAATGATCATGGACACCACCGTAAGGGGGAAGTCCATGGGGAGTGGTAAAAACAACTTGGTATTGGGAGAGGATAGATTAGAGGTTGATATGCACAAAAGGTGTCTTAATTGCTTGGATGGAATGGAGTTGGGAAATAATGCATGAATGACCTTTTTTGAGGATATTTTCCATTCTATGGGAACCAATTATCTCAGGGGATCCTACTGTGATTCCTTGTAACTTATAATCTTTTCCTTCTTGTTGGAATTGCATGGTTAATTCATTAAAATCCACGAGGATGGGGCCGAGAGTACGTAACCATTCTGCACTGAGAACAATGTCATAACCTCCCATGTCAATAGCAAACATATGAGATTTTAGGTTGTACTGGCCAATTTGGAGGCACACATTTTCAAAACACCCCCCACATTTCATGGAACCACCATTGGCAATCATGATTCGAAAATATTTGATTGCAAAGATATAGAAATTGGTTTCTTCACTATTAAATTTGAACGTTTTTACGACGAAGTAGAGACAAAGTTTCGTCGACATAGGGTCGTTTTTGCGACCAAGATGTTTTTGTTTTTCATTGGAATCCATTTGTCGGTCTAGCGACCAGGAAACGAAGCCTATTCACAATAGGGAAAAGTTCGGTTAGCGACGAAAGTTAGTCGGTCGAACAACTAATATTAGTCGCAAGAGTGACTAATACAACCCTAGCAAACTTAGTCAATAAACCACTCTGAGTTGGTAGAACACCGAATATTAGTCGCTAGAGCGACCAAACCTGAAGTTAAAAAGGTCAAACGAAGGAGGATCAGTTAGTCGCTAGAGTGACCAAGTGACCTAGTTTGCGACCAAATGGAAATACAAGCAACCAACATGTTCGTCGCTCTAGCAACAAACATTTTAGTCGCTAGAGCGACCAATGTTGGTGTTTGCGACCAAATGGAAATACAAGCGACGGACATGTTAGTCGCTAGAGCGACCAATGTTGGCGTTTTTTTTTTTTTTTTTAATTATTCCATTCACACAGGAATAGAGCAAAGAAGCGAGTGTGTGAGGAGAGGATGATTGTATGCCTAAGAAGGCTATTATAGTTCTCCCTTGAATAAGAAGAAGACCAATAATCATTGCCTGTGGTTTTTTCTTGATTTGGGTTTCTACATAAATCATTGTGTCAAGTGTATGAATGATGTGCTTGGCTTAATGTGTGTTTCATCTTGCTTATTTTATGCTCTCTTATATGCTATGTTTTGCTTCCGTTGTCCAACAAAGGAAATGGTGTTTTTGGTGGGATTATGGTGATGGTGCAGAATGCATTGAATCAAACAGTAGCAACTCGGGGTATGTTTCTCAACAATGCACAAAATATCCCACAGATTTCTTAGTTACACACAAAATTGCTTGGCTCTCGCACACAAATTTCAATCGGAAGTTCAATCATATTCAGAAACTCCAGCTGTATGTGGTCTCCTTGAATGTCATTGGTTTCTTTCACTTCGGTTTTGGCAGGAAGAAGTTAAAAACATCAAAGAAGATTTCAAATTGTTGTTGTCATCTCAGACATTGTATTTTGCAGCCTTTAAGATCTTGAATTTTGAACAACACCATCAAATTTAGTACTTGGGTGTTGTATCATCGTGTTAAAAGATGAATAAAATGTGGACAATTGCTGCACATTAAAAGTGTTTTCCTGTAAGAAACTTGTTGTTGCAATAGGACGCTGGAAGGGAAGGACAAATTTTTATGGTTTCACAAATATTATGTCACACACTCAAATCCAATTTGTCAAGAGGCATGGTTGGTTCATTACAGGGCGTCATTGAGGAGAAACGTCATCCAAGAGTGCCAAATCATAGTTGAACAACAATTATCAGAATGTCAAACAACGCCCAAGTGCTAGTCTAAAGGAGTGAAACAAATAATGCCAAGGGAGTCAGCTCATACAATTTCAATTTTAAAACCAGTAAAATTAGCAACCCCCCAAGGGAATTCACAAATTCTCGGGCAATTGCAATTTTTAAATCAATTAAAGGATCGTGATTAAATTGAGAACACCAAATTTGTTCTTGAAATCATTTTCAAGCGTAGATGTTGATGATATTACCAATTTTGTTTTGGGAGCTGACATTGACTGAAAAGGTACATTGTATGGAAGTGCCTTCTATTAAGAAAATCCTTATTGCGACAGGGATTCAATGTTTTATAAATATGGCTATGGAGTGACTGATACTGATGATATGAACCCTCTATCAGTTCAGCAGCTAATAGGCCGACCCGTGCCACCAATTTTGAAGGAAATGACTACAATTAGAAATGAAGAAAGTTACTTTTGGGTGAAAAACATAAATAATGGCTTTAATGCCTTCATCAATTTGATAAATTCTTAATCATATGTATTGATTCTTTATTACTTGAATTAATTTTTTATCACTCCATAAACAATGTGTGAATAATGGTAACTAATAATGAGCAGTTATGGATGTAGAAGATTCACCAACCCTCCACCATAGTAGAAAATATAAAACATATTTTCCACGAATGAGAAATGAGTGTGAATCATCGACCTATAATATCACTATGGATATCGACAATGTTGGCCAAATGCAGTAGCAAGGAAAGTGTTAAGAAATAGGC